>JACCIX010001070.1:0-94698 GCA_025506515.1 Flaveria trinervia | reverse complement strand
GGCGATAAAGAATTGGACTATACCCAAAACGCCGAGCGAGATAAGGCAATTTTTGGGATTAGTAGGATATTACCGACGATTCATAGAGGGATTCTCTAAGATCTCACAACCTCTCACAGCCTGACCCACAAGGAACGCCATACAAATAGAGTGAGAGCCAAGAATCGACTTTTCAATTGTTAAAACAGAAACTCTGTAGTGCACCGATATTGGCACTGCCAGAGGGAACAGATGATTTCATGGTGTATTGTGATGCATCCATTCAAGGATTGAGTTGTGTCTTGATGCAATGAGAAAAGGTGAGAGCCTACGCCTCGAGACAACTAAAGGTTCACAAGAAGAACTATACCACCCATGACTTAGAATTGGGTGCAGTCGTTTTGCCTTAAAGATTTGGAGACATTACTTGTACGGTACCAAGTGCACTATCTACATCGATCACAAGAGTCTTTAACATATCTTTGCACAAAAGGAGTTGAATATGAGGCAACGACATTGGGTGGAGCTACTAAACGACTATGATTGCGCTATCAAGTATCATCCGGGAAAGGTGAATGTGGTAGCCGATGCCTTAAGCCGAAGGAAACAGTTAAACCCAGACGGGTGTGTGCTTTAAAACTTACTATCAATACTCAACTGCTTGAACAAGTTAAGGAGGCACAAGTAGAAGCCTTAAAAGCATAAAATGTTGGTTCCGAGTCGTTAAGGGGAATGGATAAACAACTAGTGGTGAAAGAGTATGGAATTCGGTACTTCATGGATTGACTTTGGGTGCCTGTCTATGGAAATCTAAGGGATTTAGTTATGAGTGAGGCACACAAATCTAAGTATTCTATATATCCTGGATCCGACAAGATGTACCATGACCTAAAGGCGCACTACTGGTGGCCTAACATGAAGGCGGATGTAGCTACGTATGTGAGCAAGTGTTTGTCCTGTTCAAAAGTAGAGGTGGAATACCAAAAAACCATTCGGATTGTTGCAACACCCGAGATACCAAGGTGGAAATGGGAACAAATCTCCATGGATTTTATTACCAAGTTACCCCAGACTAATACTAGTTGTGACACGATATGGGTTATCGTGGATCGATTGACAAAGTCTGCTCATTTTCTTGCAATTAAGAAACCGACAAGATGGAGAAATTAACCCGACTATACCTTAAGAGATCATTTCGAGACACGGTGTACCGATCCTAATTTTTCTGACCGCGACGCTCGTTTCACATCACATTTCTGTCAATCACTACAGAAATCTTTGGGTATACGATTGGATATGAGTACTGCTTATCATCCACAGACGGATGGCCAGAGTGAGCGTACCATAAAGACGTTGGAGGATATGCTACGTGCTTGTGTGATTGACTTCAGGAATAACTAAGAAATTCACCTGCCATTGGTGGAGTTTTCTTATAACAACAGTTATCATACTAGCATACAGGCAACACCTTTCGAGGCGTGTTGTATGAGAACATGTAGATCACACCAGTTTGCTGGACGGAAATTGGTGATAGTCACTGACAGGTCTCGAGTTAATTCATGAGACAATCGAGAAGATTGTGCAGATACGAAACCGTATGGCTGCAGCACGAGACAGACAGAAGAGTATACTGACAGGAGATAGAAACCTTTAGAGTTTCTGGTTGGTGACAAGGTTTTATTGAAGGTCTCACCATGGAAAGGCGTAGTTCGGTTTGGCAAGCGAGGAAAGCTAAATCCATGGTACGTTGGACCGTCTGAAATAGTGGAAAGAATAGGTCCAATGGCCTATCGACTAGCCCTACCTGATCCGCTAAGTGGAATCCACGATATATTTCACGTGTCAAACCTAAAGAAGTGTCTAACCGATGAAACAATGGTCGTACCACTAGAAGAAGTTCAAGTGGATGAACACTTACGCTTTATTGAAGAACCAGTCGAGGTGATGGACAGTGAGGTGAAAACACTTAAGCAAAGCAAGATACCCGTAGAAGAAGTTCAAGTGGATGAACATCGCGACGTGGACCGGAATTCATGTGGGAACGAGAAGATCAAATGAAGCTTAAGTACCCTCAACTATTCGAAAAGACGATGCCAGCAGACGAAGGTATCGATTTATATTTCGGGATGAAATTTCTTTCAATATGGGATGATGTGACAACTCATCCAAACCTCACTCGATTTCGATTTCTATGTGCCAATGTAGTAGACCAGTGATGGAACACTCACCATGTAACGCAATTTTCGGGACGAAAATTCTTTCAACATGGGGATACTGTGACATCCGGTAATTTTCCCGTTACCAAAACTCTGTTAGTTCCGTTACGTCTTGCGTACACGTGTCATGAGTGCACACTATTTGCATTTAATGTTGGTGACCAATAATAATTAATGTTAAATTAAGGATAATTTAACTGATTATGTGATTGTTGCGTTATGCTTATGTGTTTACGCGATTTAAATGTTAACGGTGAATCTTATCGCGTAACATCGAAACACGTATATTTAACTTGCCTATCTTGTGACTAGTGGAAATAATGTGAATATTATTATTGTTGATTAATAATGTTGGTATTGTTAAGTTAAAACCTTTTAAAAAGTGTTTAAAAGAATAGTTTTTATAAAATATAAATAAAGGGGGTTAAGTGTAATACCTAAAACTAAGACTTAACCAATTAACAACCCTAATTCCCCCAAACCCATTTCGGCCGCAACATCCATTCCAGCCCCCTCACCTTCGAATTTCAGCCTTCAACAATCATTTTGCCACGGTTTTGGTCGATCTCAAGCTATAGAACACGTTAGAATCATCAATTGCAAGATAATACACGTGAAAGGGTTAGAATTTTACAAGCTTTATGGGTTTTCTTGATATGGCCGAACCCTAATTCGGATTTGGGTTCAAAAATGTTGAAGTTGTTGTTTGATGATGCTAGTATGTTAGTTAGATAATATACATGTTGTTTAAGTCGATTATGCAAGAATGATACGTTTTTGATGAATTGTTCATGAACTTTGATTCAAGATGAACCCTAATTCGAAAATTGATGTTGATTATATGAAGTTGATGATTGTTAGATGATTATATGGTGTTATTTTGGTTGGGTGAGTGCTAGATTACATTGATCTTGAAAGAAATTGATGAATTGAAGGTTGTGTTCATAGGTTACTAATAATAGTAACTTTATTTTGTCAAGAATGTTGAATTTGGGATGAATGGATGTTATGGATATGTTTATGATGATGTTTAGATACTAGATTGTTGTTGTGAACTATGGGAGTTCAAGAACACATGGTAGAATCCATACATTACTAAAGATAGTAACTTTTTGGGATATGAATTGATGAATTATATTAGTTTGGTGTTGTTGATCATGCCTAGTTATGTTATGAACTTGATTAGGTATGTAATCGGTAAATTTGTGATTGTTATGGATGGTCGATCACTTTTGAGTATTACTTTCCCAAAAGGGAAACTTTATTTTTGATGTATGTTGGATATTATGAGTTGGACATGTTTTTGGTGTTAAGATCAGGCTAGAGTGTTTATTGTGGTTGTCTAATGTGATAGAACGGGTTATTTGAGTTGTATGGAAATTGATCATTGTGGTGTGTGTTGAATGTATACTACTGGGTCTGACGAGCCCCACCTGTGTGACCGAGGTCAACCGGGTGCAATTTGTCATAATGAACATTGTCAAGACCTGATAGAGTCGTGACAGGAGGCAACAACTTATCACAGTTAGCTTCAATTGCGAAATCACTATAATTAATATTTATTGTTAATAGATTAGCTATATGTTACAATACACTACTGTATATCACAACTGTTAATTCTTTATAATTGAACGTCAACTCTTGAACTCACCAACCATTGTGTTGACATTTTTAGTATGCTATTCTCAGGTTGTTAACTCGGCTCACCATTAGGAGCACAACACGAGTCTAGCATGCATCCTAAGGCTTTAATTCGTAGATACATTGGGATGGCGTGTGTTTTGCCATATTATGCATTTTTTTATACTTTGGATTTGTCGTATTTACAAAACGCTTCTACATAGTTCTCAAGTTTGAACTTTGATTGATTTTATCCTAACGTTGGCATATAGAGTCGTTCTGGGTAACTATTGACTGTGATCATGGTTTGTTCACACGTCTCGCACTAAAACTCCGCATGTGGATTTTGAGGGTGTGACAATATGACCCTCAAGTTCCACATCACAGTTCTCTATCATCTCAGAAATCCTAGTAGACTTACCTATGGCAGTTTCTACATCAAAGGGCACATCAACACGTCTACTACTAACAGGCAGCTTAGCACAGAAAACAGCAGAAATAAAACTTTTACTGGCACCCGAATCAAATAACACAGAAACTAAAGTTTGGTTCACTAGAAATGTAGCGGACACAACATCAGGGTCTGTCCTAGCTTCCTCCTGTGTCATTGTGAATGCTCTGCACTCTGATAGGATCTCAGCATCTAGTTTGATCGATTCGAATGATTTCAGTAGCGAAATAGAGTACCAACTAGCACAATTCGAGCAAGAATACCAAGATATAGCAATGAACAGAATAGTTATAGAGAGAGAAAGTTTCTGCAAAAGGATATTTCATTCAATCACATGCTTTGGCATGGCTTTCGCAAAATTACAATTTAGGTCATTCTTCCTTATATAAGGAAAGATGACGTAGGCTGATGTCACTTGATAGTGACATCTAACCGTTATTTAACAAACTACTGAAACACTAAAACTACTAAAGATGTCAAGCAGCTGACATCTTCTTACAAGAAGCTAAGTGTTTACTTATTACAAAACTACTGATAAGAAACTACTGAAACTACAACGACTGAAGAACAAACTCTTCAGTCGTTTTACAAAACTACTCAAAGTAAAAACATAAAACTACTGAAAGTAAAAACATAAAACTACTGATATCACAACTACTGAAGAAGTACTCTTCAGCTGTTGTGACAAACTACTGAAACTTCAGCACTTGGTCTTCAGATTTGAACTTCAGACATTTCATCAGTTGATGACTTCAGTAGATGTCATCAGCTGATGTCTTCAGTCTTTGTCTTCAGACTTTGTACATCAGTTGTTGACCTTCAGCACTTGTGGACTCTTCAGCTGTTGAACTTCAGTACTTTGGTCTTCAGCTTCAGCACTTGTATTCTTCAGCTGTTGGACTTCAGCACTTTAGTCTTCAGCTTCAGCACTTGTATTCTTCAGCTGTTGAGCTTCAGCACTTTAGTTCTTCAGCTGTTGGACTTCAGCACTATAGTTCTTCAGCTGTTGGACTTCAGCACTTTAGTCTTCAGCTTCAGCACTTGTGTTCTTCAGCTGTTGAGCTTGAGCACTTTAGTTCTTCAGCTGTTGGACTTCAGCACTTTAGTTCTTCAGCTGTTGGACTTCAGCACTTTAGTCTTCAGCTTCAGCACTTGTGTTCTTCAGCTGTTGAAGTCTTCAGCACTTGTCGAACTGCTGATGAAGCCTTCAGCAGTTGTTGTGATATCATGTGGGACTTAGAGGTTTTCTGATCTTGGCTCATTGGTTCTTTTGGTCCAACAAACTCACCCTTGGTCCTTCTCCCCCCGTCTTCTTCGCCCCGGAACCCTCCGCCCTCGGCTTCTTACAATCCTTACTTATGCGACCCTCTTCATCACAGTTAAAGCACCGGACCGTACGACAACCCCTTCCATGTGCCTCGCCTTGCCACATTTAAAGAACAAGTTCGACCCAAACCTGCACTCCCCACTACGCTCTCTCCCACACCTACCACATTTCTTCATAACCGCACCCGACGCGACAACACGGCGGTCGTCCACCCTTGCCTTCTTGTTACCCGTCGAGGCACCACCCTGGCCAAACCTCTTCCCATTCCAGCTTCTATCACCTCCACCCTTCCGGCTACCTTCAGCCACCACCACTACAGCCCTCTCGTCATATAACCTCCCTGCCAAATCTACCATAGACCTAAATGCCCTCTCGTCATTAATTTTGTAAAATCATCACACAATTGGGGATCAGAGGATGCAAATATAATATCATCAACATAAATTTGAACAAGTAGCTTATGTTGATCCACCTTCTTAATAAATAAGGTTTTATCTATGGAGCCTCTAGTGAAATTATTTTGCAGAAGAAAGTTAGATAATGTCTCATACCAGGCTCTAGGAGCTTGTTTCAACCCATAAAGAGCCTTATCAAGCTTGTATACCCATTTTGGGTGTTTATTATCCTCAAAACCTGGTGGTTGACACACATAAACTTCTTCTTTTATTTTACCATATAAAAATGCACTTTTAACATCCATTTGAAAAACTTTAAGATTGTGGAGTGCAGGATAGGCTAAGAACAATCTAATTGCCTCCAGTCTGTCTACAGGGGCAAAGGTTTCATCATAATCAATACCTTCTTCTTGTGCAAACCCCTGAACAACCAGTCTAGCTTTGTTCTTAACAATAAGCCTATTTTCATTGTTTTATTCCTAAACACCCATTTAGTGCCTATTGCACACTTACCTGGGGGAAGAGGAACAAGCTCCCACACTTGCTGCTTTTTGAACTGAAGAAGCTCAAGCTGCATTGCTTCAACCCAGCCATTGTCTCTAAGTGCAACATGACAATTCTTTGGCTCTAGCTGACTGATGAAGAGAGCATAGAATCAGAAATTGGACAATTGACTTCTGGTTGAAACTCCAGCATTGATATCACCAATGATTTGAGACATTGGGTGATTCTTCAGCTCTGGATAAACAATGAGATCAGTGCAAGTGTTTGTAGAACCTTCAGCAGCAACAGATGTTGATGTAGACTCTTGAAACCATGTAGATGGTGGCAACTCAATGAAGTTGAAGATGCAAAAATCTCATCAGCACGTGTTGTAGATGAAGCTACTGAAGCTACAGGAGCATCAGGTTTAGAGGACACAGGCAGTTGGTCACTAACCTAAAGAGGTGAGTACTGCTATCATCATCATCATTAGCACCAGCAGTACCACCAGGTGGTGAACTATTGACAGGAGCAACAGTAGGAGTTTGATAAGGAACATATTGCAGTATGTCCAAATCAAATAGCTCAACAGGGCTTTGTGGAATCTTGTCCTTTGGAGATTCATTAAACTTAACATGTAGAGTCTCTTCACCATCTTTGTTCTGCAGTTGAAGACTCTGTATGCTTTGCAAGTTGATGAATAACCAACAAAGTACCTTGCATCCACCTTAGGATCAAATTTTTGGAGTTGATCCCGTGTGTTGAGAATGAAACAAGGACACCCAAAGCTCTGAAGAATGAAATTAGAGGGGCCAAATGATGAAGAACTTCATATGGAGTCTTCATCAACCTCTGATTTACTAGAACTCTATTCTGTACATAGCAAGCTGTGTTGACAGCTTCAGCCCAAAAAGTCATTGGCAGTCCAGAATCAGCCAACATGGACCTTGCAGCTTCAATAAGGGTCCTGTTCTTTCTCTCCACTACTCCTTTTGTTCAGGAGTTCTTGGAATGCTAAATGCCTCTTGATTCCCTTTGAGAAGGTAAAACTCATCAAGTGTATTGTTTTTGAATTCTGTTCCATTATCACTTCTAATACACTTGACTGAGAGGGAATACTGCTTCTCAACATACAACACAAAGTTGATAATCTTCTGAGCTGCCTCATCCTTTGAATGCAAGAAGAAAGTCCATACAAATCTGGAGTAATCATCCATAATTACCAGATAGTATTTCTTCTAGCCATACTCATCACTCTCACAGGACCAAAGAGATCCATGTGAAGAAGCTGTAAGCAGGCAGTGGACTTGAGTTCTTCTATGGAGGGAAATGAAGCTTTGTGCTGTTTTCCTTTTAAACAAGCAGTGCAGTTATCTTCACATTTGAACTCCTTCATAGGCAGTCCCCTTACTAAACCATGGTTTATCAGCTGATTTATGTTTTTGAGATTAACATGACCCAGCCTTCTATGCCATAGAGTAGATTCTTGAGGGGAGCCTTGGAAAATAGGCAAGGATGCCTTTGAGATCTATTTTCTTGGAAAGATCTAAGGCATACACTCTTCCTGTCATGTTGGCCTTCAGGAGAGTGTATTCATCCAACACCTTATCAATCAAACTTAGAACTTTGAATGACAGAATCCGACAGTTCTGACTGGTCAAAAGAGCAACATGGCCTTTGTCACACATTTGACTGACACTCAAGAGGTTGTACTTGAGATTTTCCACATGGTTAACATCATCAAACTTTATTTCCCTATTGGAAACAAAGCCTTGCCGATGATGTAACCCTTTGCATCATTGCCAAATGACACAAACCCTTCCTTCTTGAGAGTAGTCATTAAGAAGTGATCTGTTTCCTGTCATATGCATGGCTCCTCCACTGTCTACATACCAGATGCCTTTGTGGCATGTTGAAGTACCCTGCAAAACACAACAAATTAGTTAGATTTTGAGACCCAAACCTTTTTGGTTTTGGGCCTGTTTCATCAACAGATGGTAAACTAACAGGTTTGTTGGAAACAACAGCCTGAGAGGAAGAAGATGGTGAAGAAGAGGAATCCTTGGCTTGGACCTCCTTTTCTGTGGTTTCAATATAGAACATCTAATTGGTTAACTCTTCCCAATAGATGTTGAACCATCATAACCAGCTGTGTTGATTTTATGATAAAGCTTTCAGCTCTCCAGACACATGGCATTGGAGTTTGATAAGTTCCTATGTTGCACCTTCTTCTTTTGAGCAATCTCAGCTGTTACCTGTTTAACCCCTTCCTTTTTGGATTTCTTTTTGGACTTAAGGGTTACAGGATTTGATGTGCTGGTACAAATGTGGCTTCAAACTCAGTTTTCATTTTAACCATTTTCTCTTTAATTTCCTCTTTATGTTTGAGTTTGGATCCTCTTTTGTACCAACAATCATCTGTAAGATGATTAACAAACCACATATTTCACATGGTTTCTTCTTCATCTTATGTTGATCATCAACTAAAGGAATGAAACTACTGAAGACTTGTTCTTCAGCACTTTGGAAGCACTATTTGCTTTCTTGACTTCCTCTTTAGTAGTCTTCAAAACCTTTCTACTGACAGTTTTCTTCTCTTCAGTGCTGACAGTAGTTGGAGTTTGAACTTCAGGTGTTAAATCTTGCTCTCCACTTTTTGGACTTCCAGAAATACAACTCCTGAGTGATCAACTCTTTGATCATGTGGGTGTCAGTATTTGAACCATCAAGATCAGCTGATAAGTTCAACGAGGGAATAATACTAACTTCAACTTCTGATGGTGCTCTATCAGAAAGTGAATCACATGATGAGGTGGATTGGTTATTGCTTTCTCCATCAGATTTCACTTCTGCTCTTGAAGCAAAATCTGTAGGAGGAGCAGTGTGATTATAACCAATACCAAACTTCACATTGGAAGCAGATTGCTTACTAAGAAGCATTTCAAACCTTTGCATGATTGTACCCATTGATCACACTCTACTTGGGTGACTACAAGGAATTCTTTGAGGTCTTTGTACTTTTCTAAAAGTACCTCTTCCCTAGCCTTATCATCATTGATTTGGCATTTAAGTTTATAAATCTCATCATTTTTCTCTTTAAGCATAGACTCAAGCTCAGCTTTTCTTTTGGAAATGATCTTTTCTAGCTCTATGTTCTTATTAATTAAAGCTACATTTGCTTCTCTAATAGAGGCAAATGCTGCTATGCATGTTTCAGAACATAATTTGGCCTTAGCCTCAGAGGATACCTGTGATACCTGTGATGAAGAGGCATTGAGGATGATCCATCTGCAGACTCCAGAGCCATAAGTGCCAGATTCCCAAAAGGACTGTCACCACCATGTTGACCAGCACCTGTGAGCAGTTGTTCATGACCAGACATGTCATCTGGTAAACTGCTCCAGTCAACAACTCCAGGGGTGAAGAAGCTATGTTGTTGAGGTTGAGGAGGTTGATGAGATTGAGATGGTTGAGGCTCAGGAAGAGCATGTGGTTGTTGAGCAATGGTGCTTGAACCTGACTGGTTTGTGGCATGTAATAACAAGGGTAAGGATATGGCATTGGACCTGAGGACAAAATATGCAGGAGATTATGGTTGAGAATGATGACCAGAATTGACAGGATGTTGCCCTCTGTGTTGTTGACTATTGCAAGGGAAAGTCACAAAGGGTGCAGAAGAATTAGATCAAGATGATCTACATTCTCTAGCAAAGTGTCCAAGCCTATGGCATTGTGACACCTCAACTTCTCTTGTCAAAACCAACTTTGGTTTTGCCAGAGAGTCCTGGGAACTTTCTTCCAGTCTTTTGTAGAACTTCTGAGATTTGATATTTATCAAGGCCATTGGCTCAAAATATCCATCTCTTCTAAGTCATCATCAGCAATCCCCTTGAGATCATCCATGATGAAGCATAGATTGTCATTATTACACCCAGTAAACTGACTATCAACACTCACAAATGCAGAATCAGAAGTGTTTGAAGAGAAATCAATATGCTCATCATACTGGCATTCAGATGAAGCATATTTGACTCATGACCAACCAAGGCAGTGTTGCCTGGTACAAAGTCTTCAGTGAGCTTACCAGATGAAGCCAGTTTCCTTTTCTGCTCTATCTCTCTTTCGAATGTAAGCAGTTCCCATGAAGTTGGGTGAGAGATAGACTATCCAGATTTGCACTGGAGCGTAGGACAATTGTATATGTATCCCATCTCTCAGGCAGTGATCTGAGGAATCTGTGGTTCATTTGGCTTTTGGTATATTCATGTTTAACCATTTTCAACTCAGAGATTAAACATGAAAACCACTCAAACTGCTGAGTCAGAGTCTCACCCTTCTATGAGCAAAAGTCTCATAATGTGGGGCGAGGATTTCCCTGTTGTTTGCTAAGACCTCATCAGTCCCACCAAATTGTTCTTTCAGTGCATTCCAAAGGTCATGAGCAGTTTCATGATGCATAAGCCCGGATAGATTTCATTAGGCAGTGCCATGGCCAGAATTCCATGGGCTTAGCATCAATCTCAAACCACTTCTTGTCCTCATCAGAGTATTGTCCTTCTTCTTTGGAATCAAATGATTGTTTCCGGATGATTCACCATTGGCTTATGTGGTCCATGTACCACGAATGTCCAACAACCTGAACTATTGACAGACAGGTGATGGAGCATTCTTCGTTGCCAAATGTTATACTCATTCCTAACCAGCATCGGAGGCTTGGTTGAGGAACCATATTGTGGGGATCATTAGAAGGTGTAGTCATTTTCAAAAATTCAGACAATTCAAGATAAGCAAAACAAATTTAGCTCAAAACCACTAAGAACCTCAATTAAAAATAGCCAAAGCGACAAAACTTCAATCTCTATAACAGATTCGTGCGAATTTGCTAGTTCGATCAAACTTAGAGCAAATGAGCATTTCAATGATCAATTGTTAGATCGATCAATGATTAACATGCTTGATACCATTTGATAGGATCTCAGCATCTAGTTTGATCGATCGAATGATTTCAGCAGCGGAATAGAGTACCAACTAGCACAATTCGAGCAAGAATACCAAAGATATAGCAATGAACAGAATTAGTTATAGAGAGAGAAAGTTTCTGCAAAAGGAATATTTCATTCAATCACACGCTTTGGCATGGCTTTTGCAAAATTACAATTTAGGTCATTCCTCCTTATAAGGAAAGATGACGTAGGCTGATGTCACTTGATAGTGACATCTAACCGTTATTTAACAAACTACTGAAACACTAAAATACTAAAGATGTCAAGCAGCTGACATCTTCTACAAGAAGCTAAGTGTTTACTTATTACAAAACTACTGATAAGAAACTACTGAAACTACAACGACTGAAGAACAAACTCTTCAGTCGTTTTACAAAACTACTGAAAGTAAAAACATAAAACTACTGAAAGTAAAAACATAAAACTACTGATATCACAACTACTGAAGAAGTACTCTTCAGCTGTTGTGACAAACTACTGAAACTTCAGCACTTGGTCTTCAGATTTGAACTTCAGACGTTTCATCAGCTGATGACTTCAGTAGATGACATCAGCTGATGTCTTCAGTCTTTGTCTTCAGACTTTGTACATCAGTTGTTGACCTTCAACACTTGTGAACTCTTCAGCTATTGAACTTCAGTACTTTGGTCTTCAGCTTCAGCACTTGTATTCTTCAGCTGTTGGACTTCAACACTTTAGTCTTCAGCTTCAGCACTTGTGTTCTTCAGCTGTTGAGCTTCAGCACTTTAGTTCTTCAGCTGTTGGACTTCAGCACTTTAGTTCTTCAGCTGTTGACTTCAGCACTTAGTCTTCAGCTTCAGCACTTGTGTTCTTCAGCTGTTGAGCTTCAGCACTTTAGTTCTCAGCTGTTGGACTTCAGCACTTTAGTTCTTCAGCTGTTGGACTTCAGCACTTTAGACTTCAGCTTCAGCACTTATGTTCTTCAGCTGTTGAAGTCTTCAGCACTTGTCGACTGCTGATGAAGCTTCAGCAGTTGTTGTGATATCATGTGGACTTAGAGGTTTCTGATCGGCTCATGGTTCTTTTGGTCCAACACACTCACCCTTGGTCCTTCTCCCCCCGTCTTCTTCTCCCCGAAACCCTCCGCCCTCGGTTCTTACAATCCTTACTTATGTGACCCTCTTCATCACAGTTAAAGCACCGGACCGTACGACAACCCTTCCATGTGCCGCCTTGCGACATTTAAAGAACAAGTTCGACCCAAACCTGCACTCCCCACTACGCTCTCTCCCACACCTACCCATTTCTTCATAACCGCACCCGACGCGACAACACGGCGGTCGTCCACCCTTGCCTTCTTGTTACCCGTCGAGGCACCACCCTGACCAAACCTCTTCCCATTCCAGCTTCTATCACCTCCACCCTTCGGCTACCTTCAGCCACCACACTACAACCCTCTCGTCATATAACCTCCCTGCCAAATCTACCGTAGACCTAAATGTGCTCGATCGGGAGCTGATCATATGCCTGCGAATGTCCGCCAGCAAACTTGAATGTACCTCTTAATCTTCCATGACAGAGGCGTCTCCTAATCCAGCACGAGACGTGCCATCTCGTTGAACTTTGTGGTGTACTATTGGCGGTCATGGTTCCCGCCTCCAGTTGCAAGAACTCCCTTTTGACCTTGTCCATTCCTGGTGAGGATAAGACTCCTCAATCACTAACTTTTTCAGCTCTGACCATCTCATACTCTTAATTGCCCTGCTACCCTCGGCTTGGACTATATTGTCCCACCAGCACAGAGCCGAGTCCACAAACGAGTGGGCAAAAATTTCACCTTTTGATCCTCCTGGCACTCGCTGATATTTAAAACAACTTCCATTTCTCTCACCCATCAGTGAGCAGCAGCAGCAGTGCCATTACCGTTGAAAGTAGGGGGCTTACATCATTGAAATGCCCCATAGCTACAGCGTCGTGCCGCCTCCTACACAGGCTCTTCTTCTTTCTCTTCTTCTTTGTCATCAGACGGAACCGTCTCAGTCTCGGGCTGTCTTCTTTCGCCCATAGGTCTACTCCTTTCCCTTCTCTCCTTATCTCTAACTGCCTTTATCAGTTCGGTCACCACAGACGGTATGATCGTCTGCATGACTTGATGCACTTCATCCACAACCTCCTCCTTCATTGAGGCTCTCAGGTTAGCGCTCTCATCTCTGCCCTCCGGATGAGGGGTTTCTGGTTCTTTAGGAATCACCTTTTCGGCCCTAGCCCTCCCTCTCATAACCTATGGTTCAGCACCACAACCTCCACCATGCGTAGCTTTAGATGATCTACCACGGTCATCCTCACACACGCACGTTGAAAGATTCAAACACCAACATGGTCATTCAAGGAAACGGCTTTGTTTATGTCAAGTATAGTAAGTCCCTAATTATAGTGGCCAGTTATGATTAACCACTTACTTTACTCTTCATACCCCAAGCATTACCTATCCTGACTACATCAGTATCTAATTCTACCAGCAACACATAACCACATAACATGCGCACATAATACCGGTTAACTTTAAAAATAGCTGATGGCACGCAGCTACTCAGACTGGCATCCCTTCCCTTTTCCATCCCATTTTCAGTTTAAGTTTAGGTTTATTTTGAAAATTTACCCGTTTCACTTAACTTTGGCTCTGATACCAACTTGTAAGGCCACATTCCCATGAAGCTTACAGCTGGCCAATCATTGCTCCTAAAACATATAATTACATTAACATGAAATAAACGTTGCAGCGGAAACATTTAAAACAACATTTTCATTAACAATGCTTTTTCAAAATAATACAATACTCAATACACAATTTCATTTGTTCACATTATCATGCAAAAACATTAACAAAAGAATGCCATCCTAATGCCAAGTAGCTGCCCCGCGCCATCCTTAGCAATGCTCACCTGCCAACTGGAAAATGCATAAAAAGTCAGCGATGCTGAGTGAGTTCTAGTTTATAATAAAACATACTTTTCTTTCGTTAAAACCGTTCTTTACATTCATGCGATCATACAACATACGTACACATAGATAATATCATTATTATCTTCATCATTCGTTAACTTCCATTCATTCATTCATTCTTTCTTTCATTCGTTCGTTCATCATTACATCTTTTCCTTTCGTTATCACCATGAACTTTACCCTTCATGCTCATGAACTGGGCCTAAGCCTATCATAGACCTTCATTCACAGTGCCCAGAACCTCTGGCCATAGTACCTAAGATACAGTTCAGGTATACCAATGCCATGTGCTATGCCCTTCATGCTCTTGGTACTGGACCTAAGCCTATAATAGACCTTTATTCATGGTGCCCAGCACCTCTGGTCACAATAGCTAAAGCAAGAAACAATGGTTCCATACATATGGTCAATCACAAAGAAAGACTCCGATGTGCATCCTCCCGGGGTAGCGAACCCGCACACCGTTGGGCTAACACCTTTTAATGGTGTGTCCCGACATACAATGCTTGCAAGACTTTCATTACTTTTATCATTCACTAATGCATGCATTCTTACTTCATGTTCCTTTTTCATTATCTTTCACTTTACGTTACATACTACTTTCATTCATTCATTATTATTCAAAGTAAAGTCATGGGAAAGATAAACATACATCATAATAAGGAACATAACATACACAAACATCATCATCATACAGGGCAACATTATACATACATAACATGCATAATCATGCAACATCCTCATCATCATGCATATGCACCAATCATACATCATAACATGCCCATCATAATAGCTTGAACCTCAAACAGTCAACCTACATAGCCCCTGGAACCTTCCAAGTCAAGCCTACATTTCACCCTTTTCCAAGAAGTCAAAAAGTAGTCTAAGGGTTCATCCGCATTTGCTATAGTTCATCCGCATTTCCCATGCTTCATCCGCATTAGTCGTCCGCATTCGTTCACACTTAGACTTTCTCATCCGCATTAGCCTTGCTCATCTAGATTAGCCATCCGCATTTCCGTACTTAAGTCAATGCTCATCCGCATTGACCTTACTCATCCGTATTCGCTATCCGCTTTTCCCATAGTTAAGTTAAAGCTCGTCCGCATTGACCTTACTCATCTGCATTAGCCATTGGCATTCCGCATTGAATTTACTCATTTGCATTAGCCATCCGCATTTCCCATACTTAAGTTAATGCTCATTCACATTAACTGTTCATCCATATTTCTTCCCGTTACTCATCCGCATTACTTTCCAACACTTAGGCAGATTCAAAAACTTAACACACGATCATAAAACATCAGATTACATCCCCATACACCATTCAACATGTTCTAAGCTTAAATCTTACCCTCTAAGCCTTAGAAATCCTATCGTACATCCACAAGCATGAACATAGTCACACATCGCATCATAACATCAACATACACACAATCAAGCATACGGGTTCGAAACCCAGTTTAATGAAAACATACATTCATGCATTTCCAACCCCAAAATTCGGTAAAAACATGTAGAAGGGGGCTCTAGAACTCAACTTTGTAGCTCTTGAGTATGGCTTTCTTCCAAACTCATTTGCAAATTGAATTCAACCACCTAGAACCCACTAAAAACATACCCGAACACATATAAACAAACATAAGCATTAACCCGAGGACATAACCGGTTAAGAACACCATAAAAACATGATTTCTTACCTTGAATTCACACTTTTCTTCTTCTTTCTCTTCCAACCGAGAGCTTCTCTGCTTCCTGATGCTCTCTCTCTCTCTCTAAAACACAAAAATTCGTGTGTAGAAAGGGTGATGGGCGGCCATGCCACCTTTATCACCAACTTTTCAAACATTTTTTTCCTTTTAGACACTTTTTACCCCTAGACTTGGGTTTTATTTCTTGTTCTTTTTTTCTTTCACTTTATTCTTCTTTCTTGGCTTTAAAATAACCGGGTGTTACACCCCGTCTATTTTTAATTCTTGCACTAACAACAATATCATTGTCGGAAATGGCATGACCATTCCGGTTCTTGGACAGAGCAATTTGACCTTACCACCCCCTTCCCACCTTTAAACTTACAATCTACTTATATGCTCCAAATTAATCAAAACCTAATCTCTGTTCGTCGACTAACCACCGACAATCTCATTTCTATTGAATTTGACCCTTCGGTTTTGTCATGAAGGATCTCAAGACACGGGCACCTATCCTACGATGCAATAGCAAGGGCGATTTGTACCCTCTCAGATCTCCTCTCCCCAGCAATTGCAATTCTCCTTCCACATTTGCGGCTATTACTCAAGATCCCTGGCATCAACGACTTGGGGACCCCGACGCAAAATTATTGCAGTCTTTAAAGTCCATGTCTTGTATTGACTTCCATAAAATTAATAAACCTATTTGTCAGTCTTGTGTATTTGGTAAAAGATTTAAATTACCATTTCATGACTCCCTCAACCATAATTTATTACCATTTGACATCATACATAGTGACATTTGGACCTCTCCTGTTATTAGTACTGGTGGACACAAATACTACATCCTTTTCCTTGATGATTACTCCAACTTCCTTTGGACCATCCCGCTTTGTCACAAATCTCAAACTCACTTGTCTTTTACTAATTTCTACAACCTCACTTATACGCAATTTGAGCGAAAAGTAAAACAATTCCAATGTGACAACGGGGGTGAATACAAAAATCATCATTTTCAAAATTTTTGCCAACAACAAGGCATGCTACTTCGCTTCTTTGTCCTCACACATACTCCCAAAATAGGAAGGCGGAACGCAAAATCCGCACCATTAAAAACATGATCCGAACCCTTCTATCCTACGCCTCCCTACCTTCTAACTTCTGGCACCATGCCCTTGAAGTTGCAACCTACGTTCTTAATATTTTACCTAGACAAAAACTGTAAATTTCTCACCCCCACCATTCTTCTCTACAATCGTAACCCCGCATACGCTCACTTACACGTCTTCGTTGCTTATGCTACCCTCTCCTCCCCTCCACCACTATCCATAAACTCGCCAATCATTCCCAACCGTGTGTCTTTCTCGGTTATCCCCCAAACCACTGCGATTATAATGCCTTGACCTCACAAACCACAAAATCCTTATCTCTCGACATGTCTACTTTGAGGAATCCATCTTTCCCTACAATATCCGTATACCAACCACCCCTCCTCATATTACTTTCTCACACCTTCTATTCATCCCATAATCTAGAACCATATCTCTCAACCCTCTTCTCGTTCTCCAACAGCCCAACCACTCGGCCCAACTCCCACCGACCCCACACCACCTACAACGGCCCGCACTACACCTACCCCAATGGCCCAAACCTCCACCAACAGTCCACTCCCCTCCCAACAACCACCTATGGTTCCTCCTTCACCTATTCCCTTTTCTCATCCCATCCTGGATGCACCCACGTCTCCTCCTCCTCCTCAATGTACTCGAACCATGCGTACTCACTCCATGGCCAGCATCACCAAACCAAAACCAATTTTTTGACTTTCATACATCTATCATTATCCCAATACCAAAAACACCACAGATTGCTCTTTCCACTCCAGAATGGTATAATGCCATGCACGATGAATTTAGTGCACTTATTAAAAACAAGACCTGGGAACTAGTACCTAAACATCCTGACATGAATATCATTCGTAGTGTAACACCCAGATATTTTCTTTGGAGTTGACAAGAGAAGAAAAAGATATAAAGTCCAAAATCGGGGGACCAAACTTGCTAAAATGGGAGAAAGATTGGATGAGTAGGGGAATAAGAGGGGAGGGCAACCCACACCCTCCCCCACATTTGTAAAATTCTACCAAGAGGAGAAGAGAGGGATAAAAAGGGTCTCAAGCTTGATTCTTGTGGATTCGAGTGTGAAAGTTGAAGTGTAGCGGGTTGGATTGAAGCTCTACTTGTTGATATCGTTTGTGTGAGTTCTAGGACCCCTCTTTTATACACTTTTGAATAATTTTAGTGTTGGAACACATCTGAAACATGTTTTTAAAGTGTTGGGTGTTGAACCCGTATGTGTGTATGTGCTTGTGTATGTGTTTGATTCGGGTGGGACATGATTTCGGGCTTGTGTGTGCTTGAATGGTGTTGTGCTATGTGTTTCTAAGGTTTAGGATGGTTGATTTGGGCTTCGAACGAGTTTGGAAGGGTTTGGAGGCCAAAAAGTGCATATTGGTTTCGGGATGAACTGCATTCTACATCAACTAGGGCTAGGCGACCGAATGGCATGCGACTGAGGCCATACGGCCGAAAGGACTGCGACTGAGGTTCATTCGCATGTGAGTCGTGCGACTAGAGTCCATTCGTAGGTAAGTCGTACGACTGAAGGCCATTCGTATAGGGAGTCATGCAACTGAGGGTCCATTCACCTACGTCTCCATCCGCATTAGTTTCATTCGCCTGGTGTTCATCCGCATTGTGCTCAGTCACCTGGAAGGCCATGCGAATGAAGGGTGCCCATACGCCCAAGTAGGGCTTATGCCCCCGAGGGACCATAGTTTATTTACTGACTTTCGGGGGAAAGTGCAGATGTAAGTTTGACGTGGAAGGTTCCCGGGGGGTTCATATAGATGACTTTTGTGGCCTTAGAGGTTATGTTGGGCATGGATGATGATGATGTATGATGATGTATGTGTTACACATGTATGATGCCTTGTATTATGATGTTGAGTGTGTATGTTGATGTTCCTTATTATTATGTATGATTATTTTCCCTTGGCTTTACGAGAAATGTTAATGAATGAAGTGAAAATATTATGTAACGTAAAGTGGAAGATAACAAAAAAGGAACGTAAAGAAAGAATGCATGCATTAATGAATGAAATGAATGTAAGAAAGGCTTGCAAGCAAATGTATGGAGGTTCACACCCAATGAAGGGTGTTAGCTCAACGCTGTGCGGGTTAGCTACCCCAGAAGGATGCACACTGGGGTCCAACATTTGTAATTGACCATATGTATGGGATCCTTGCCGCTTGCCCTAGGTGTTGGAGTCAGCTTCGTGCACAATGTTTGAGGTCTATGAAAGACCTTAGGCCCGGTTACCAGCTTCATGCACAATGTTCGGGGTATAGCATATGGCATTGATCCGGAATGAAAGAGAAAAGATAAGTGGTGAATGTACTTGCCCTAGGTGCTGGAGTCAGCTTCGTGCATAATGTTTGAGGTCTATGAAAGACCTCAGACCTAGTTACCAGCTTCGTGCATAATGTTCGGGGTAATGTACATGACATCAAAAGTAATGAATGTGAATGAAAGTAACGAATGTGAATGATAATGACGTATGGTGAATGAACAGAAGTTAAGGAATGAATGATGAAGTTAATAATGATATTATCTATGTGTACATATGATGTATGATCACCTGCATAAGTAAAGATCAGTTTTAACAAAAAGATAAAGTATTGTTTTATTATAAAACTAGAACTCACTCAGCAACGCTGACTTTTTTGTGTTTCCAGTTGGCAGGTAATGTTGCTGAGGATGGTACGGGGTGGCTACTCAGCTCTTTTGGACGACATTCTTTTGATTAATCTTTTTGCATTGTAATGTGAACGAATGATGTTTCGAAATGAATGCTTGTATTAACTTGCAAAAGCATTTGTAATGATATGAAAAGATATTTTTTTATGTTTCCGCTACGATGTTTTATGAATGTTAAATATAAAGTTATATGTTTTATGTGCAATGATTTACTAGCTGTAAGCGTCCCGGGAACGGGGCCTTACAAGTTGGTATCAGAGCCAAAATTTAAGTGATACGGGTAAATTTTCAAAATAAACCTAAAGTTAAACTGAAAATGGGACGAAAAGGGAAGGGATGCCAGTCTGACTAGCTGCGTGCCATCAGGTATTTTCGTAAGGTTAACTGGTATTAAGTGCGCATGTTATGTGGTTTATGTGTTGTTTGTAGATTTAAATACTGATGTAGTCAGGATAGGTAATGCTTGGGGTATGAAGAGTAAAGTAAGTGGCTAATCACAACTGGCCATTGTAATTATGGACTTACTATACTTGACATAAACTGAGCGGTTTCCTTGAATGACCGTGTTGGTGTTTGAATCTTTCAGTGTGCGTGTGAATGGCCGGTGGTAGATCTTCAAAAGCTTCACGTGGTGGAGGTCGTCGTGTTAAACCGCGACCCAAGAGGGGAAGACCTAGCGTTGAAAAGGTGGTTCATGAAGAACCCGTGACCCCTCACCCGGAGGGTGGTGATAAGAGTGCAAACTTAAGGGCCTCGGTGAAAGAGGCTGTGCTTGAAGAGGTGCATCAGGTCATCCAGACAATCCTACTGTCTGTAGTGACTGAAGTGATAAAGGCTGTTCGGGAAGGGGAAATAAAGGAGAGAAACAGGTCCTCGAGAGGACGGGAGCAACCGGAGCCGAAAATGGTTCTCTCTGATGATAAAAAAGAGGAAGAAAAAGAGCCTGTTCCGGAGGCATCACGAAGCTGTAACTATAGGGCATTTGAACGATAAAAGCCCCCTAATTTGATGGTAACGGCTCTACTATTTCTGGTCACCTATGGGTGAGAGATATGGAAGTTGTCTTGAACATCAGCGAGTGCCGAGAGGATCAGAAGGTAAATTTTGCTGCCTACTCTTTTATGGACTCGACTCTGTATTGGTGGGACATATAGTCCAAGCCGAGGGTAGTCGGGCAATTAGGAGGATGAGATGGTCGGAGCTAAAGAAGTTGGTGATTTAGGAGTTTTGTCCTTATAGAGAGATGGATAAGGTGGAGAGGGAGTTCCTGCAGTTGGAGGCGGGGACGATGACACATCAGCTGTACACCACCAAGTTCAAAAAGATGGCACGTCTGGTGTCGGACAAAGTGACGCCTTTGTCATGAAATATTAAAAGATACATTCAGGGCTTGCCAGCGGATATTCGTATGAACATGATTGCTGCCCGGCTGAGCACGTTCAGGTCGGTGGTAGACTTGGCAGGGAGGTTGTATGATGAGAGAGCCGTGGTGGTGGTGGCTGAAGGTAGCAAGAAGGGTGGTGGTGATCGGAACTAGAATGGGAAGAGGTTTGGTCTAGGTGATGCCTCGACGGGTAACAAGAAGGCACGGGTGAATGATCGTCGTGTAGTCACACCGGGTACGGCATCGAAGAAGTGTGGAAAATGTGGGAAGGAGCATAGTGGCAAAATTAGGTAGGGGTTAAACGTCTATTTCAAGTGCGGGAAGCCTGGTCATATGGCTAGGGATTGCAGGGGTGTGAAGTGTTTCAATTGTGGGGAAAGTGGTCACATGAGTAAAGACTGTAAGAAGCCTAGGGCTAAGGGTTCTAGGGTGAAGAAGACGGGAAGTGAAGGACCGAGGGCGAGCGCCAGGGCATTCACTATGACACAGGAGAATGCTAGGACGGACCCTGATGTTGTGTTCGGTACGTTTCTAGTGAACCAAACTTTAGCTTCTATATTATTTGACTCTGGTGCCAGTAAAAGTTTTATCTTTCCTGCTTCCTGTGCTAAGCTGCCTCTTAGTATTAGATGTGTTGACGCACCCTTTGATGTAGAAACTACCATAGGTAAGTCTACTAGAATTTTTGAGATGATAGAAGACTGTGATGTGGAATTAGAAGGTCACAAATTTCTGGTTAGACCCTTCGTGATGACTTTAGGTGATTTCGATTTGGTTCTCGGGATGGATTGGTTGGTGGACTACGAGGCGAACATTGTGTGTCGCAAGAAGATGATTCGTTTGACAGCACCTGACGGGAGTTCAGTAACTATTTATGGGGATCGGGTCACGACGATCTCGAAAGTAATCTCAATGGCGGTGGCAGGAAAGTGCATGAGGCGTGGACGTAGTGCCTACTTGGCCCATGTAAAGGGCGTGGATACGCCAACACCACAACTGTCTGAAGTACCGGTTGTGTGTGACTTTCCAGACGTGTTCCCTGAAGACTTACCAGAAGTGCCACCTGACCGAGAGATCGAGTTTCAGATTGATCTGATACCGGGTGCCCAACCTGTAGACAAGGCACCATATCAGCTGGCTCCGACGAAGATGAAAGAGTTGATGGAGCAGTTGCAAGAGCTGTTTGATAAGGGGTTTATTAGACCAAGTATCTCTCCTTGGGGTGCTCCGGTCTTATTAGTTAAGAAGAAAGACAGTAGTATGAGGATGTGTATTGATTACCGTGAGCTGAATAAGTTGACAATAAAGAACCGATACCCCTTACCAAGAATTGATGACTTGTTTGATCAGCTTCAAGGTGCCAGTTGGTTCTCAAGGATAGACCTTCGATCTAGCTACCATCAGCTAAAGGTGAAGGAGCATAATATTCCTAAAACAGCTTTTCTCACGCGTTATGGTCATTACGAGTTTCTTGCATGTCTTTTGGTTTGACCAATGCGCTAGCTGCTTTTATGGATCTGATGAATCGGGTGTGTCAGCCGATGTTGGATAAATCAGTAATTGTGTTTATTGATGAAATGATTTATTAGAAGAGTGAGATAGAGCATTCCAGTCATATTCGGGAGGTTCTAGAGATGTTGAGAAATGAGAAGTTGTACACCAAGTTCTCCAAGTGCGTGTTTTGGTTGCGCGAGGTTCAATTCTTGGGTCACGTGGTGAATCCCAAGGGGATTATGGTGGACCTGGAAAAGGTGGAGGCGATGATGCAATGGAAGTCTCCGAAGACGCCATCCGAGATTTGTAGTTTCTTGGGTTTGGCGGGCTATTACAGAAGATTCATCCAATACTTTTCCAAGATTGCTTCTCCACTAACTAAGTTGAGCCAGAAGGATGTGAAGTTTGTATAGGGTCAAGCTCAAGAGAAGGCGTTCGAGGAATTGAAGGCGAGACTGACTCAAGCTCCTGTTTTGTCATTACCCGATAGAAGTACAAATCTGGTGGTTTATTCTGATGCTTCCTACTCGGGGTTAGGGTGTGTGTTAATGCAGAGAGGGAATGTTATAGCCTATGTATCCCGACAATTGAAGGTTCATGAGGTCAATTATCCTACTCATGACTTGGAGCTAGCAGTCGTGGTCTTCGCGTTAAAGATTTGGAGGCACTATCTTTACGGGACAAAGTGCACCATATTCACTAACCACAAGAGCTTGAAGTACTTCTTTGAGCAGAAGGACCTAAATATGAGACGGAGATGATGGTTGGACCTTATAAAGGATTACGATTGCGAGATCCATTACCATCTGGGCAAAGCCAATGTGGGGGGATGCCCTTAGTCGAAAAGTCAAGGAGTTCCAAGATGAGGCATTGAAAGAAGATCATCTTAAATCTGAAAGAATAAGAGGTCTAGTGGCAAAATTGGGTGAAAACACGCTTGGTGTTAGAACTCGATTAAGGAGGATGTGGATTCTTCATTTTCGGGATCTACGGGTGAAGATTTTGGATGAAGCTCATAAGAGTCGATACACTATTCATTCCGGTGCCACAAAGATGAATCAAGACATGAGGAAAGATTATTGGTGGCCGGGTATGAAACGTGATGTGGTGGAGTATATGAGTAAATGCCTTATTTGTCTACAGGTGAAGGCGGAGCATCAGAAGCCGTATGGGAAGATCCAACCTTTGGATATACCGGAGTGGAAGTGGGAACATATCACCATGGATTTCATTACGAAGATCCAACCATTTGACAAAGAGTGCTCACTTCCTACCGATCCGTGAGACATTCATCTGAGAGGTTAGCGGATCTATTCATCAAGGAGATTGTAACTCGTCATGGTGTGCCGGTGTCTATTGTGTCTGATCGTGACACCCGGTTTACATCTAAATTCTGGAAGAAATTCCATGACGCGACGGGGACGAGGTTATATATTAGCACGGCTTATCATCCTCAGATAGATGGTCAGTCAGAAAGGACCATTCAGACGTTGGAGGATATGATTCGTGCTTATGCTATCGATTTTGGAGGAAGTTGGGATGACCACTTACCGTTAGCTGAGTTCTCTATTAACAACAGTTATCATGTCAGCATTGGTATGCCTCCTTATGAGATGCTATATGGTAGGAGATGCAGAAAACCCGTCTGTTGGGATGACATTGGTCAGAAAGAGTTAGGGAGCATCGAGGTAATCGAGGCTATGACTGAGAAGTTTGAAAATATCAAGGCTTCATGAAGCCAGCCAAAGATAGACAAAAGTCGTATGCTGATAAACAACGCAGGCCGATTGTATTCCAAGTGGGTGACAGGGTTATGTTGAAAGTCTCACCTTGGAAGGGTATCATCCGGTTCCGAAAGTGGGGCAAGTTGAGCCCAAGGTATATAGGGCCTTTCTGAATCATTTCTAGAGTAGGAGAGGTGGCCTATAGATTAGAGATACTGGATGAGTTAAGTGGAATTCACCCGACATTCCATGTATCTCAATTGAGAAAGTGCTTAGCAGACGAGGATATGATTGTACCACTGGAGGATATCGAGGTAGATGAACGGCTTAATTATGTGGAGCAGCCAGTGGCAATCATCGATCGAAAGGAGAAGAGACTAAGGAATAAAGTGGTTCCCCTTATGCGTGTACTGTGGAAGCACAGGAAAGGATCCGAGTCTACATGGGAGACTGAAGAGGAAATAAGACAGCATTACCCACGTCTGTTCGAGGAATAACAGGTTTCGGGGACGAAACCTAAATAAGGGTGGTTGTCACACCCCCGGGCCCCGGTAGGGTGGGACGTCACAGATTAGCAACAACTTACATGGCAGTGGAAACAAACCAATATAAGAGCTCAAAGGAAGAGAACATCACATGGCATTGTTTGTGTGCGACCAATTTGTGACTTGAACAATTTGATGCAATGACTATTTAAATTATGTTGAACATGTAAACATTTGGGGCTGGATCTGTTTCCAGCCCGGCGTCTTTTGAAATCCTTAAAATGCCATGTGATGTTCTTTTCCTTTGAGCTCTTATATTGGTTTGTTTCCGCTGCCATGTAAGTTGTTGCTAATCTGTGACGTCCCACCCTACCGGGGCCCGGGGGTGTGACAGATTGGTATCAGAGCCAAAGGTTGTAGAGAAGTCGAGAATACCATAGTAGACCCTAGGCTACAACCCTGATACCCTAGGACTGTCCTTGTGGGAAAGTGTTGGAATGATCGGGTTGGGAAAATTGATGATTACACTTGATCAACGTAATCATGAATTTACCGGACGCGTAATTTCCATCACGGACCTCTAAGTTGTGTCTGGACCTTTCTGTTAAATGTTGATTAACTTTGAAATTCATTCTGACTGGAGATTTGAAATTGATTTTTAAAGATGAACTGTTTTGTCTGACGCTATTATGAGAAACAACTGATTCTAACATCATTGATAAGGAATACGTAGAGATTCTTGATACTAATGCCATCACTTGTACTATGAGTATACTACTATTATTAAGACTATCATGAGCTATGAGAAACCAAATTTCTCATGATGTCTTTGTACAGGAAACCAACCATGGCTGACAAGGAAAAGCACCGGCCTACCCTCCTGAGAGCAGTGCACCAACGGGGGACACCAAGAAGGCAAAACCGCGCACAGAGTATGAGGAATACCTTAGGAGGTGTGGACATCCGGGTTGGATATCCGTCACGTCAGAGGACACTGAAGCATCCGAGGACTCTTCTTCGACGACACCTTCCAGGAGCCGGACGCGCTCCCACTCGCAGCATGTTGCCGCTCCATCCCACTCACCGATCCCTCCCATTGGGAATAGGGGAGCACGCACCATCACACGCCCACGAAAGAGTGCTGGACCTGGACCTTCGGTCTTATTTTGGATGCCTCCTCCTCCTCCACCACCGGTTAGGACTCCCATACCCGCACCATCGCCGTTCGAGCCACACCGACGTCACCCACAAGAGGAGTCATGGATGCCTCCGAGGCACAGCATGTACGACGGCCCAAGCGTACTGGCAGGGGATAGGTATTCACAATCCAGCCGTCGGGCTAGTGACGTAGGACCTACTGATGCAGCACTAGAGGAACTCTTGAAGACCGTTCGTCGCCACGAGCTGACTCTTCAGCACGCTACCCAGACCTCCCAGTCTGCTCAATTCCAAGCTATGATGGCATCGCACGGGGTGCAGAGATTGAAGCAGGAGTAGAGGAAGAAGAGCTCTGGATGGATGGCATGGCTGAAAAAGAAGTGGATGTGAAGGCGACATGTGGAAGGGGGGGGGAGAAATATCTGTCTTTGAACAGTTGAAGGAAACAAACTTATCATTATCTGACATTATTATTATTATTCATGGGGGTGATGGCACCTTCCACTTTGTAAGAGCTAGACGTTGATACTATGAACTTTGTCTTGTTTTGAACTGATTCCTATGATACAATGTTGTTGAAACATTTATAATTATCTGTCATGTCTTGTTTATTCATGGTGATGGGCCATGTCATTCTTTATGACTGCTTAAACTGTATAAATTGGTAATCTGTGGAAATTGTTAAGTGGCGTGCAATTATACCCGTATTCTCTCTTCGTATAGAGGGAGCCTTGTAGGGAATTGATGCATAGACTGTTTGAAACAAATTATGAGATGCTAAGCGACTTTATCTGTAGTACCACCAGAATGCCTACCAGAAGAGGAACATGCATCAGAAGGCAAGGAGCATACCGAGGTCGTCACGAAGGAACAAGGCGAACCAGAAACCAACCACCTTCTCCTCCAGGGACTCCTATCGGGGGGAATGTTAACGCAGGAAATGATGAGAGGATGGCAAATCTTGTGGCACAGCAAATTGCGCAAGCTATACCAACCATCATTGCTCAAATCAATGCTGACCGGAATGACGCCGGGGGTGGTACT
This sequence comes from Flaveria trinervia, assembly GCA_025506515.1. Lineage (NCBI taxonomy): Eukaryota > Viridiplantae > Streptophyta > Magnoliopsida > Asterales > Asteraceae > Flaveria > Flaveria trinervia. The sequence continues at coordinate 67,461 of JACCIX010001070.1, read as the reverse complement.
GGGACTGCATACAATGAGGAATCTGAAGCTATCAGGAAGGGGTGCTCCTACAAAACATTCATGGCTTGCAAGCCAAAGGACTTCCATGGCACTGAGGGTGCAATCGAAACATATAGGTGGCTAGACGAAATCGAAGTTGTGTTAGACATCAGTGAATGCAAGTTGGAACACATGGTGAGGTTTGCTTCTCAATCTCTCAAGGGACCAGCACTTGAGTGGTGGAAAACCATCATTCAGCCTCAAGGCCGAGCCGCCGTTGGTAGGATGAACTGGTCTGAGTTCAGAGAACTAATCACCAACAAGTACTGCCCGATCAACCAGCTAGAAAAACTAGACGCTAGATTTCTGAATTTGGAGATGAAGGGCCCAACTACACAGAATACATCAACCAGTTCCTTGCATTGTCCCGACTGGTACCACACTTGGTGATGCCAGAATCCAAGGGCGCGGCCCGCTTCATCTGGGGGTTACACCCAAGGGTGAGGGGCATGGTTCGGTCATCCAGGCCTACAACCATACAGGCTGCGGTCGACCTTACCAGTAGTCTGACCGACGACCTAGTTAGAGCTGGGTGGACTGAACATGGGAAAATTGAGGACAAGAAGAAGGCTGTGGAAGAAAAGAGGAAGTGGATTGATTCTAGGAAGATGGTCGCCAGCAGTAGGGTTCAAACAAGAGACCTAGAGAAGAAGCGAGACGAAGTGACCATGGTGGAAAGGCCAGGAGGTTGTATCTAGGCACAAACCCCTTCTGTGATAAATGCAAGCTTCATCACCAAGGGGAGTGAAATCCCATGCCTTATTATCGGTGCAAGAAACCTGGTCACCTGATTAAAGACTGTACCTACAAGCCTGGAAAACAATGCTATGAGTGCGGAGATCCAGGGCATATGAGGAACAAATGCCCCAAGCTAGCAAGAAACAGGGACACCCGACCCAACAAGCCAAGGGAAGAGCTTTTGTGATGAACCCAGCTGGAGCCCGAAAGGAACCCGATGTGGTTAATGGTGCGTTTCTTGTAAACAATCATCCTGCTACCGTTTTGTTTGATACTAGAGCGACTGCTAGTTTTATCTCTAGTACTTTTAGATCCTTGATTGACCTAGCTACGTGCACCTTAGCCGATACGTTTATCGTTGAATTAGCTGATGGCAACATTTTAGAAACTGATGAAATCATAAAGGATTGTTCAATAAATCTAAATGGGAATACATTTAAGATAGATCTGATGCCCATTTAAGTTAGGAGGATTTGATGTGGTTGTTGGCATGGACTGGTTAGCAAAGAATAGATTCGAAATTGTGTGTGATGAACGTCTACTCAAGATACCATTGAACGACAAGGAAGAGTTAGTAGTGCAAGGAGAAAGGAGTAACACTTTATGCCCTATGATATCCCATTTAAAAGCTACCAAGAGCTTAAGGAAGGGATGCTCAGCTTTCATCGTCTACGTGATGAAGACCAAAGAGGAGAAGAAGATTTCGAACATCCCAGTAGTCTTTGAATACCCTGAAGTGTTTTCAGAAGACCTACCGGGACTTCCCCCGAATCGACAAGTTGAGTTCCAAATAGATTTGCTGCCTGGCGCTGCACCGGTAGCCAAAGCAACGTATCGACTCGCCCCTCCTGAGATGAAGGAACTGATGACGCAAATTCAAGAACTATTGGACAAAGGATTCATACGTCCGAGTGTCTCTCCATGGGGTGCCCCGGTGTTATTTGTGAAAAAGAAGGATGGAACCTTACGCATGTGCATTGACTACCGGGAGTTAAATAAGTTGACCATAAAGAACCGTTACCCACTTCCAAGGATAGATGACCTATTCGATCAACTTCAAGGAGCAAGCTACTTTTCCAAGATAGATTTAAGATCCAGTTACCACCAACTGAAGGTAAGAGAAGAAGACATCCCCAAGACGGCTTTCCGAACCAGGTATGGGCACTATGAGTACTTAGTCATGCCCTTCGGGCTGACCAATGCACCAGCAGCATTCATGGATCTCATGAATCGTGTATGCCGCCCATTTCTCAACAAGTTTGTGATCGTGTTCATCGACGACATTCTGATCTACTCCAGTAATAAGGAAGAGCACGAGAAACACCTCAGACTAAGTCTTGAATTACTCAAGAATGAGCAACTATATGCCAAATTTTCAAAATGTGAGTTTTGGATGCGAGAGATCCAATTTTTAGGGCATATAGTGAATGAGAAGGGAATTCAAGTTGACCCTTCCAAGATAGAGGCTATAAAGAATTGGAAGATTCCTGAGACTCCCACTGAGATTAGACAATTCCTAGGATTGGCCGGATACTACCGACGATTCATAAAGGACTTCTCGCGCATTGTGCAACAATTGACCGCACTGACTAAGAAGAGCAAAACGTTTGTGTGGGAACAAGAGCAAGATGAAGCCTTTGAGACGCTCAAGGAAAAGTTATGCAGTGCACCTGTTCTAGCCCTCCCAGAAGGAGTCGAAGACTTTGTAGTCTATTGTGATGCCTCACGTCAGGGGTTAGGATGTGTGCTAATGCAACGCAACAAGGTCATTGCCTATCTATCTAGACTGCTAAACGATCACGAGAAAAACTACACTACGCACGATTTGGAATTAGGTGCCGTGGTGTTTGCTCTCAAAATGTGGAGGCACTACCTCTATGGCACAAAGGGCATCATTTACACTGACCATCGAAGTTTGCAACACATTCTCGACCAAAAGTTGCTGAACATGCGACAAAGAAGATGTGTTGAGTTATTGAACGACTACGAGTGTGAAATCCGTTATCATCCCGGTAAGGCCAATGTGGTGGCAGATGCCTTGAGCAGAAAGGAGGGGGAAAAACCTCTTCGTGTACAAGCTTTAAGGATAAGTGTGTACACTGACCTAATTGCAAGGCTGAAAGAAGCTCAAAGTGAAGCGATAAAGGAGGAAAATTTAGCGGGAGAAGGATTAACTGGAATGGAAAAGCGATTTGAAACAGGAAATGATGGTACGTATAAGTGCGAAGGGAGAACTTGGGTGCCAAAGCATGGGGGAATTCGAGAGGTAATTCTCGATGAAGCCCATAAATCTAAGTATTCAGTTCACCCTGGATGTGATAAAATGTACCAGGATTTGAAGGCACTTTTCTGGTGGCCTGGAATCAAGAATCAATCGCTATGTATGTCGAAAAATGTCTAACATGTGCCATGGTAAAAGCTGAAAACCAAAAACCGTCAGGGACGTTACAGCAGCCAGAAATCCCAGAGTGGAAATGGGATAACGTCACGATGGACTTTGTTACCAAGTTACCCAGAACGTCTAGGGGTCATGATGCTATTTGGGTAATAGTGGACGGACTAACCAAATCAGCTCACTTCTTACCAATTCGGGAAGACTATGACATGTCAAGACTGGCTCAACTGTATATCAATGAAATAGTGGCTACGCATGGTGTGCCACTATCCATAATCTCCGACTGTGATAGTCGTTTTACTTCGCGTTTCTGGAAATCACTTCAACGAGCCTTAGGAACCCAGCTGGACTTAAGCACGGCGTACCACCCGCAAACTGGCGGTCAAAGCGAAAGGACTATTCAAACCTTAGAAGATATGTTGAGGGCTTGCGTAATTGATTTTGGTGGAAACTGGGATAACCATCTTCCATTGGTAGAGTTCTCCTACAATAACAGTTACCATGCAAGTATCAATGCTGCTCCGTATGAGGCTCTCTATGGTAGGAAATGTCTGTCACCCTTGAGTTGGAATGAAATTGGTGATAGTCAAGTGTTGGGACCCGACATCGTATTGGAGACCACTGATAAGATTTTCAAGATCAAGGAACGTCTACGGCCAGCAAGGGACCGTCAAAAGAAGTACGCTGACAGAAGACAAAAACCATTGGAGTTTCAGATAGGTGATAGAGTAATGCTGAAGGCAGCACCATGGAAAGGAACCGTGAGATTCGGAAAAAGAGGCAAGTTAAGCCCCAGATACATTGGACCATTTGAAATACTTGCAAGAATTGGTCCTGTGGCTTACAAGTTGAAACTACCTCAGAAATTGAGTTAAATACATGACACCTTCCACGTGTCAAACTTGAAGAAATGCCTGGTAGACAAAACCTTGGAGCTACCATTGAAGGAGACAAGAATCAATGATAAGCTGAACTTCGTGGAAGAGCCTATAGAGATCACGGACCGCTTGGTTAAGCAACTCATACGAAGCCGCATACCCAAGGTTAAGGTTAGATGGAACTCGAGACGAGGGCTGGAATTCACTTGGGAACGTGAGGACGAGATGAGAAGAACTACCCGCAACTCTTTAAACCCACCCGTACCAATTCTAAGCGAAGTTAAAATTTCGGGATGAAATTTCCTAAACGGTGGGAGAATGTGACAACCGGTCCTAAGGTCACTATTCTAAACCCTAATTTAATTACATCATATCCCTTCTTATGAGTACTAATAATGGAAACAATTCAATTATATCAAGAATGTTAGAATCACTAATTTTTTTTATTTGATCCATTTTCATGATTCTATATGATTTATGTGAATTTGGTCATTTTAAGCCATGCCTTTTTAGAAAAGTCGTGTCCGGGAATATTGATTAGTCACCCTAGCTAGAATTAATAATATCAAATGAATCAATTAAAAATATGTGTACACACCCACACACTTGGAAATTTCGGATCATGCAAGAATGATTCAACACATGTTATCAACTAACATCATCTACTAACTAATAATTATACACTACATTTTAAATTAATACCCCATAATATTACTTATTCTACAATAAAAATTTAAAAGAAAACCCACAGAACAAGACAAAATCCCCCCCCCCTGCCACCAATACCACACTTGTCCACCACTACACACCACCTTCCTATCATCCATTCCCCTTACATGCAATTGCAAGACACACTCCTCTCATTCTCTCTCTCTCTCATTTTCGAAAACCATCAGCTGAACCCATCTCTACCTCTCAAAATTCTCTCCATTTCAGCCTCCTTTCCAGCTTCAAAATCGTGAACAACAACAACATCGGCCAGCAACAAACCACGAGAAGGTGACCTTTTGGTGATATTTTGAGGCTTGGAACGTGCAATACTTGAGGTTCCAGCTTTTGTTTGAGATTCTACAGCCTCATCCAAGGAGATTTCATCCATTCACGACCATCCACACCTTCTAAACCGTGAGATACATCAAGTGTAAGCTCACTATGTTCGGTTTTGGTCATTTCTCAAGTTTAACTTCATTGTTCACGTAAAAACCTTACTTTTTCTTGTTGTAACAAAACCTCTCACCCCCACCTTGTTCTTGAAGAGTTCCCAACGTTCTTGAAGGTATATCACATGATATAATGGTCAATCTAAGGGGTAGAACCCGATTTACCTCTTGAAAACCCTATTTTGGTGTTTTTGGCACCATCAAACTGTGTATCTTGTAACCCTTCAAAACAAAACTTGTAACCTGCTCAAAATGACTTTTAAGACACCCCAATAATCTGATTTTTAAGTTAGATGAAGTTTTGGCAATGAATAAACTTAAGTTACCAAGAATCACACATGTGTAATGGTCGGTTATGGCTTATTTTTACCTCTTGAAACCTTTGTATGTGTAGAACCTTTAGGCAACGTGTTGGGACTGTTATTTTAGTAAGTTTTAGTGCATATTAAGTTTCATAAGATGGTTTGACCTCTGGAACAAAAGGCATAATGTGTTTAGGGCCCATTTTGGTCACTTTCGGGACCCGAAAACACGTTAAAATGACCTAAAAACAAGAAATCTTGAACTATAAACTTTTAAAGAGAATTACAGGTTCATTAGGGATTAATAAAGTGTTCTGGAGCTAATGAGAATTTTTAGTGGTCAAATGGTATTTTAAATGGATTTTAAGTGAAACCGGGTGTAAACCGAGAGGCGTTTTTAAGAAAAAATATACGATAAATGGGTTAAATGTTACAAATTTAAAAATCACGATTTTCCAGTAGGTTAAAAGATAAAATAACCTCAAAAGTAAAATGGTTGGTCAAACAAGCTTTTAAAATGATCAAACCCGACTAAAAACGCATTTTAACGGTTTAAACGTAAAAACGGGTCTTTCAACTACTAGGGGCAAATTTGTGATTTAAAAGGTTGGAAACTTATTAAAATAACTTTAAAAAGTTATCTACTGGTTTTAGACTCAAAAAGGCGAAAACTCATAGATAACCATTTTTAAACCGTTCGGTTTTACCGTAACCGGCAACGTTAAACGCGTAATTTACAAACCGAGTCCATAAACTGAAATTTTGGTTATAAATTTTTAAAATAAGTTGAATTAAGGTCTTGAACCTGATTTTTAGAATAGAGGTCACTTAATGCAAGAAACTAATCTTAAGGGTAGAAAATGTCAATTTTGAAACTTTAGGGGCAAAACTGTAAATTTTGCAAAAACTTCATAACCGACTCCCATAAGTTCATTTGCCCCCTTAAATGGCATAATTACTATATATTCTTGGTTTAGTAATGTAGAAACCTTTGATTTCATGAAAAACCATGACTTTCCATAAAAGGAACCTTTTATACAAACCCTAACTGAATCAAAGTCGAACCCGTCCATTTAAGTCTTAGGCACTATTGTTGCTCCTTAAATAAGTTTAGAGCAGTAGCTAATCACTTAATATACTTATGTTAGGGTGCTATACTTGAGACATTCCCAGCACGCAAAGAATTTCTTTTTGCTTCATATCTAAGGTGAGTTCTAGTGATCCCTTTTTACTTACTGTTTTTGGGATGAAGCATGCTCTTTTGTTTATGAACTATGATTGTGCTTTATTTGATGCTGTATGTGGGACTTATGGATACCTGCTGATACTTATATCATGATCATTAATTCTTTTGTGAACCGCTTGTTTTACGTGGATAGATCTAATTGGGGAATCCCCCTCGCACAGTGGCTCCCGCTACAGGGAGGTACCCCACTGAGATCCTGAGGGGTCGTTTGTGGCATGTAACAGGTTTTGAATAAGATACCATGGTGAACCATCCTAGCAGGAATGGTTCACTGTTCTGAGGCTTGGTTCTTTCCTATGGGGATATCCGGTTAAACACAAGTTTAGAAGAGGCCAACCGGGGACCAAGTGCAGGGTTGATTGTGATACCCCACGATGACTGATACTAAAAATGATGTTTTTAAAATCAAATGAGATTTTCATAAACTTTCACACATGATTATAAAACCTTTATTGTGGCTTTAATAGTTCCTTTTGTTTTTTTGAAACTTTAAGCACTTGAATTCACCAACTTTTTAGTTGACCCCAATTTTCTTTTGAGCATGTTTCAGGTAACCCGTGAAGACTCTTAGCTTATGGACGACTTAGACTCAATCCCGAGACCATGGCATTGTTTGTGTGCGACCAACTTGTGACTTGAACAATTTGATGCAATGACTATTTAAATTATGTTGAACATGTAAACATTTGGGGCTGGATCTGTTTCCAGCCCGGTGTCTTTTGAAAACCTTAAAATTCCATGTGATGTTCTCTTCCTTTGAGCTCTTATATGGTTTGTTTCCACTGCCATGTAAGTTGTTGCTAATTTGTGACGTCCCACCCTACCGGGGCCTGGGGGTGTGACAGTGGTGGACTTGTAACACCCGGATATTTCCTTTGAAGCCAACGAAAGAAAAAAAAGAAATAAAGTCCAAAGTCAGGGGACCAAACTTGCCAAAATGGGAGAAATATTGGATGAGTAGGGGAATAAGAGGGAAGGGCAGCCCACACCCTCCCCCACACTTGAAAATTTCTACCAAGAGGAGAAGAGAGGAAGAAAAAGGGTCTCAAGCTTGATTCTTGTGGATTCAGGCGTGAAAGTTGAAGTGTAGCGGGTTGGATTGAAGCTCTACTCGTCAGTGTCGTTTGTGTGAGTTCTAGAACCCCTCTTTTATACACTTTTGAATGATTTTGGTGCTGGAACACATTTGAAACCCGTTTTTAAAGTGTTGGGTGTTGAACCCGTATGTGTGTATGTGCGTGTGTATGTGTTTGATTCGGGTGGAACATTATTTCGGGTGTGTGTGCTTGAATGGTGTTGTGGTATGTGTTTTTAAGGTTTAGGATGGTTGATTTGGGCTTAATATGAGTTTGGAAGGGTTTGGAGGCCGAAAAGTGCAAATTGGGTTCGGGATGAACTGCATTTTGCATCAGCTAGGGCTAGGCGACCGAATGGCATGCGACTTAAGCCATACGGCCGAAAGGAGTGCGACTGAGATTCATTCGCATGTGAGTCGTGCGACTAGAGTCCATTCGCTGGTGAGTCGTACGACTGAAGGCCATTCGCATAGGGAGTCATGCGACCGAGGGTCCATTTGCCTAGGTCTCCATCCGCATTAGTTTATTCGCCTGGTGTTCATCCACATTGTGCTCAGTCGCCTGGAAGTCAATGCGACTAATGGGTTCCAATACACCCAAGTAGGGCTTGTGCACCCGAGGGAACATAGTTTATTTATTGAATTTCGAGGGAAAGTGCAGATGTAAGTTTTGACATGGAAGGTTCCGGGGGGTTCATATAGATGACTTTTATGGCTTTAGAGGTTATGTTGGGCATGGATAACGATGATGAAAGATGATGTATGTGTTACGTATGTATGATGCCTGTATTATGATATTGACTGTGTATGTTAATGTTCCTTATTATTATGTATGATTATTTTCCCTAGGCTTTACATGGAATGTTAATGAATAAAGTGAAAGTATTATGTAACTTAAAGTGGAAGATAACGAAAAGAGGAACTTAACGAAAGAATGCATGCATTAATGAATGAATGAATGTAAGAAAGGCTTGCAAGCAAATGTATGGAGGTTCACACCCAATGAAGGGTGTTAGCTCAACGGTGTGCGTGTTAGCTACCCTAGAAGGATGCACACTGGGGTCCAATCTTTGTGATTGACCATATGTATGGGATACTTGCCGCTTGCCCTAGGTGTTGGAGTCAGCTTCGTGCATAATGTTCGAGGTCTATGAATGATCTCAGGCCCACTTACCAGCTTCGTGCACAATGTTCGGGGTTCAACATATGGCATTGATCTGGAATGAAAGAGAAAAGATAAGTAGTGAAGGTACTTGCCCTAGGTGCTGGAGTTAGCTTCATGCACAATGTTCGAGATCTATGAAAGACCTCAGGCCCAGTTACCAGCTTCGTGCACAATGTTCGAAGTAATGTACATGTCATCGAAAGTAATGAATGTGAATGAAAGTAACGAATGTGAATGATAATGACATATGGTGAATGAACAGAAGTTAAGGAACAAATGACGAAGATAATAATGATATTATCTATGTGTACGTATGATGTATCATCACCTGCATCAGTAAAGATTTGTTTTAATGAAAGATAAAGTATTGTTTTATTATAAAATAGAACTCACTCAGCAACGCTAACTTTTATGTGTTTCCAGTTGGCAGGTAATGTTGCTGAGGATGGCATGGGGTGGCTACTCAGCTCTTTTGGACAACATTCTTTTTATTAATGTTTTTGCATTGTAATGCAAACGAACGATGTTTCAAAATGAACGCTTGTATTAACTTGCAAAAGCATTTGTAATGATATGAAAAGATATTTTTTATGTTTCTGCTGCGATGTTTTATGAATGTTAAATTAAAGTTATATGTTTTATGTGCAATGATTTACCGGCTGTAAGCGTCCCGGGAACGGGGCCTTACACGTAGTATGTGGCTCTTCAAACATAAATTTAAATCTGATGGCAGTTTAGAAAGGTACAAAGCTCGCCTGGTATGTGACGGTAGAAAACAACAGATCGGTATTGGTTGTGGTGAAACGTTTAGTCCGGTTGTAAAGTCGGCGACCATTCATACCATTCTCTCCTTGGCTCTCTCTCAGTCATGGCCCATCCATCAACTGGATGTCACCAACGCCTTTTTACATGGACACTTGGAGGAAACAGTTTATATGCATCAGCCAATGGGTTTTCGACATCAAGACTTTCCAGATCATGTCTGCCTCCTAAAGAAGTCTCTCTACGGCCTGAAACAGGCACCCCAAGCGTGGTATCTACGCTTCACTGATTTTGTGCTCCTTCAAGGATTCACACAAAACAAGTCGGACAACTCTCTTTTTATCTACAGACAGGGTACTCAACTTGCATATCTGTTAATATACGTGGATGATATCATACTTACCACCTCATCAAACAGCCTATGCCAGAACCTCATAAGTATTCTACCAAGAGAGTTTGCTATGAAAGACCTTGGCCCTCTAACCTATTTCTTGGGCATCTATGTTCATTGCACTGGTGACAACATGTACAGGACCGATGAAGGGGGTCACTTACAACACAGTACAACAAAGAGGAGATTAACCAAACTTAATCAAACGGTAAACTGAATTAACCACGAGTGAGACACTAAGAACACAAGTAATATAAGAGACAGAACAATGGTATATGGTTTTCAAGAATGCATTATATTGCTTTCTCTATGTTCTATTACAAGTGTTACAAAGGATAATGGAAAGATACAAGAACATTAGATACTTATACTACATTCTACAGTCGACTATACTTTGAAAGCTAGCTGGATACAATTGACTAGACACAAACAAAATCAATTGTAGAGTCAAAAGGCAGATTGACTTTTGACTAGTGACTATGACATGCCATAGCTCGCATCCTTATCTATTATAAAAGGTTAAAGTACATGAAGTAGAAAGTTACAGTCTCAAGACCTCAGTGTACAGTTACCAAAAGCATGGACCTTTTCACCAACTCATGTCAGTTGGTGACATTACAGAGATGCAGTGGAAAGGTGTCCAGCTTTATGGAAAAATACATCAAAAAAAGCATGTGTCAAAGGTATTCGGAAGAAATCTGTCTTCATGAGTTGAAGCTTCGGAAGACTTTGTCTCTGAGGCTTCGGAAGACTTTGTCTCTGAGGCTTCGGAAGACTTCATCTTTGGCTTCGGGAGACTTCATCTTTGGCTTCGGAAGACTTCATCTTTGGCTTCGGAAGATATTGGTCTTGGCTTTGGAAGATTTCACATTTAGAATTCTTTTTAGTTGCATGTGTGAAACTTCCTAAACATTCTTCTTCAATGCACTTGTGCATCATGCAGGATAGACTTTGGATGTTTGAGTTACATCAGCCTCTTCATTAATCTCTATAAACTCCCCCTAGGCTGATGCTACCAAAACACTTAGTAGACTTCAGATATCAATAGTTCTCATTAGAATGATAACCAGCCCTTTTTTCATGAGATGATCAGGATCCTTCAAACTGTCAAAATGTCTTCTCATATCAAAGAGATCATGCAAAGGCAACTAAAACATATTTTGCCAAGTGTAGATGTCTTCAGTGCCTTGTTCTCTAATGACATGCCATATTTCTGGATTGGTGGTGTATGTCCTGGACAAGATGGGTCTTCCTAATACTAGAGGAGCTACTTAAATTGGAGTTGATAGAGCATCCTCTAGCTACACATCCTCAAGATGTTCTGACTCATCTTGGGGTTTAGAAGAGGGTGCACTCTTTTGCTTCTTTGGCTTTGGTTTAGAAGCCATCTTCTTCATTCTCTTTATAGGTTTTAACTAAGAAGACTGGCCTGCAGTACCAAATTGATCTTCAATGTCTTTCTCAGTTGGGACTTCCTCTCTCTCAGGCTCAAAAGGAGAGAAAGGTTGACCCTGCTGTGGATCAGAAGATGAAACTTGCTGAGGTTCAGCAGGAGATCCAGGTTGTGTCGTCTCTGGTTGTTCAACCTTAACCTCCACTTTAGGTGGGGCTTGACTTGGAGGGGAGTGTAAATCAATGAGCTCTCCACTTTTTATCTTCTACTTAATCACCCTGATATGCTTATCCATAGTGGATAGAGACATGGGGCCAAGTCTCCTTTCGGAGAATCCATACAGCTTCAAGAAGCTCATCATCCTCTGCCTATCAATAGATTTCTTCATGCTTTTGTGGATGATGGCTCTTGACTTAGCAGCTTCTTCCCTCAACTTCTTTTTGGTTATCTTTCTTTCTCTGACTATCTCAAGTTCGAGTTGTTTGAGATACTCAAACTCAACATAGTCATAAGACAGGGGAAGAAGTGCTTCTGCCTGATAGGGGCCTGTGGCACTCAAGTAGTTGATCATCCTAATTCTATATTCTTCTCTATCTACTTGAGGTTCTTGTTGAACCACATCCTCTTGTGCAGGACTTTCTTGAACTGGGGAGATGGTAGGTACATGTTTGTACAATCTTTTCTTTCTTTTCTCTTCTTTGACTTGTACAAGAAGCTCTGCATCTTCTGCCTCCTTCTTCTCCCTTGACCTTTCCAGGTCAACTAGTTCTCATTTAGTTCTTCTAAGGGGAGAGAGATGACATTGTCTATGTCATAGTTCTCTGTCTGCAGATAGTTTATCCTGACTGCCCTTAACTCATCATTCTGAGTATCTGGTCTGGGGGCAGCCCTGATAGCAGACTCCATGAGTCTTACAGACTCAAAAGAGGAACTTTCTCCCCTCAGCCTCCTTTTCCTCTCTCTCTCTCTCCTCCTCCTCCATCTCCTTAGATGTCATCTTTCTTTTCCTTTTGTCACTCACAAACCTTTGTGACTCAGGGTGGAGAGAGCTTTGGCCTTCATTGCTTGATGCAGCTTCTAAGCTCTGGCTAGAGAGAGGTTCAGAAGCACCTTCACTAGCAGGTGTCTCAAAAGGAGTGTGAATCTGTATAGCAGTTGATGATGATGAGACAGGGCTCTCAAGTTCTGCCACTGGGCCTTCAGTCAAGGTTTCCCCTATGAAACTAATCTTAGGGTCCGCCTCAATATCCAGTTGACTGATGGCATTGCCTGATTTCCTGAGTCTCCTTCTGAAGCTAAACTTAGCAGTGATCCTGTCTTGGATTCTTTGAGCCAGCCTGTCAGCTTGTCTTGATTTGCTTGGATTGACAAGCGTCATGTTGACTAGATCCAGACCTTCATAGTAGTCAAAGTCTGAAAATTTAAGACTTCTTGCTGCTCTTGAACTCTTATGATGATTAGGGCTTTCCTGTTGTTGTCATACATCCACCCAATGATGTGATTGGAAGATGGTGAAGATGACATAGCCCTTGGTATCCCATCCTCAAACAGACTCTGTATGAAGGAATCTGTGTAATCCATATCAATGTGAAATTGAGGAGGTTGTTGAGAATGCACATTTGCAAGTGAGGATGGTGAGTCCTCAATGTCCACTCTCTCTGAAGAACTCTCAGGTTTTGTAGCTGTAATGACTTTCTCCTCCTTTTTGGTAGCATCACCCACTTGCATAGGTGAGTTGGAAAATAGGTCAATCACATCCCCAGGTTCTTGTGTTCCTGGTTGAGCTCTTCTTAAGGGTCTCCCAGCTAGTTTTTCCTTAAGATATGAAATCTCAAGTTGTTGATCATTGATCCTGTTGTGTAAGGTAGTCACCTGAGATTCAAGGTGACTGACCTTTGAGACTAAATAAGCGCATATTTTAGACATTCTGTGCACCTTTAGTCTTAGATTCTCCTCATCTTCATCAGAAGAATCATTAGGGGAGGAGATGATTGGACCAAAGTCCTCTCTCTCACCACCAGCTTCAGGTTCCTGGCTGCTGGATTTTCTCTGCTTACTGGCAATCTTAGTTGAGATGATAGTAGGCTAAGTTGCCATGGTTGAGGTCTGAATATTGTAATCACTTTCAAAAGTGAGAGCCTCTTCCATATGGACAACCTAAACAGGTTCAGAAGTGTCCACCTCAGTAGTAGGTGACTGAAGGGGGCTAGAAATAGGAGCCTCAGAAGCACTCATCTCTCTTTGAGTAGGGAAAAAGAAGAGAGAATCATTGTACTCACTGAAACCTAGATGTTCATCAGTATAGAAATCAAGGTTGGGAATTGGTTGGTTAAGATCTATAGGCTAAGGATGGTAACAGTCCCCTGAAGGTTGATCAGTTGAGTGTTAAGACTTAGAGTGATGGATTAAGGCAGTTCGGCTAATGAGCTCATCAAGCTGAGCATGAGGAACCTCAGCACTGATCTTTGAAGAGATGGGAGTGGTCTGCTCCTCAGGAGAAGTGGGAGCTCCAGTGTCCACTTCTGCCCGTAAGGGTGAGTGTATGGGGACCTCCACAAACTGAATAGTCTGAGTAGGGGTTCGTTTGAATTTGAGGCTGTTGAGGTGTTAGGGAAATAGTAGGTGTGGATTCAACACTAGCTTGTGTTGCTAGGTTGTCACCTTGAGCAATGAGCTCTAACATTTTTGGGACTAGGGTTGTTTCTACCCCAGAGAAACCAACAGTGGGCTTTCTTAGTATTTTAAAGATGGCGGTCTTCATCTGTCCCAGTTTAAGAATGTTACCTGTTTCCCTTAACTATGAGCCTAGTTCATAGTTAAGAATGTACTGGACATATCTAGGAAACATGTAATATTCTAAGGAGTCTAAGTTAGCAAGCAAAGTTGGTATAAACAAACTGAGAATACCTGAACTTGACCCCTTGAACCATTCCATGGATGATGAAGGAGAGATCCTCAAGAATCTGGTCCCATCCACCATGCTTGTTTGACAAGCTGTGGATGACCACATGGAGCAGGAATCTCCACTGGGATGAGACCATCCCTTTCTTAAAGGTCTTTAGAGAGAAATCTCCCTCATATCCCATTTGCTCAAAGGAATGATTAACAACTTCCTTTGGGAAGAACACCTCACCTTCTTCATCATCCAGCTGAAGATACCTATTGACGATGGCCGGAGTGATGAAGATTGTTCTCCCCTGCACTGTGGCAGACAGTGCCTTCTCCCTGTCCATTATGACCTATTGGCAGGTCTTCCAATATCAAGCAGATGATCCTCATAGAGAGGAGGATCAATGGTTAGGGAGGTGAAGTAATTTGACAAAGCTAGGAATCGACAAACCTCTGAGAAATGAGGATATTTCTCAGAGCTTAACAGAGCAACCTGATTATGCTGCCTGTGTAGCTGCATGGTAAAGTTGGGATCATTTCTGTGAGCGAGATTGGCCATTGTGAGGTAGCTTAAATGAAGAAAGAAGGAAGAAAGAAATTTTAGAGAGAATTTGGTTTTTAGGTATGCAGGAAGAATAGATGATAGAAAGAGGGGGAACCATTGGTTTATATGTGAGAGGGATTTCAGATAAAGTTTATTGAAAGAGGATAAACTTTGAAATCCGGATGTCGGTCCCACCTCTGAAAAGGTAGTTTACTTTTGTTCAAAAGTAGTTTTCTTGGAAATCAAGAGCTTCCGAAGGTAAATTATTTTCGGAAGTTTTAATTTAAAAAGCTTCCAAAGCTAGAATGACTTCGAAAGAATTTCTTGAGAGTTTTGAAAATTTTGATTCGGAAGAGAAATTAAAACTTGATTGCTTTGTATATAAAACACAAAGCTTCTGAGAGTTAATTTTGCTTCAGAAGAAAATAGTCCTTAAAAATGAATAAGTGTCTGAGACAAGTATTTAAGCTTCGGAGGATAGATTAAAAATCTCTTCCGAAGGTAAATTTCTTAGACAGTTATTTGTTTTGAAGGCATGATTTGCTTCCGAAATAAAAAGCATAACTTCCGAAGGATCGAAAATTGTCAAAAATCAAAGGAAAGTCTTTAAAAAGATAATTTCATCCAGAGAAAACATGAGCTTATGAAAGTGATGAACTAAACAACTTAGGACACACATATTTTAAGAAATAATAAGAATTAGTTTTAATAAAAACTTACTAAAAGTTGATCATCCCAATAGCTGATATTAGATATTTAAATCTCTATTCATAAAAAGCCTTTGTAAACAGATCAGCATATTGTTCATCTGTGCGAACTTTGACTAGTCTAATTAATCCCTTTTCATGGTTATCTCTTATTAAATGATACTTGATATTGATGTGTTTGGTCCTTGAGTGCTGCACATGATTCTCTATGATTGAAATAGCACTGTTGTTGTCTATGTGAATGGGAGTCTCCTTGAAGTTTAACCCATAGTCTAGCATCTGATTCTGAATCCATAGCACTTGAGCACAGCAGCTTGCAACAGCAATGTATTTAGCTTCAGCAGTTGATGCAGAGACACATGATTGTTTATTGCATTGCCATGAGACAACCCTTCCACCAAGGAACTGACATCCCCCAGATGTAGACTTTGCAGTCATGTTGCAACCACCATAATCACTATCTGTATAAGCATACAGATTGAAGTCAGGATTCTTTAGGCACCGTAAACCAAGTGTTGAGGCACCTTTGAGGTATCTAAGAATCCTCTTGACAATGATGAGGTGAGACATCTTAGGGTTGGCTTGATATCTTGCACAAATGCATGTAGCAAACATAATATCAGGCCTGCTAGCAGTAAGATACATAACGAACCCAATCATAGCCCTGTATAAGTGTTCATCAACACACTCCCCCTCAAGATCAGGTCCAAGGGAGTGGTTTCTAGCTAAGGGTGTCTTAGCAATCTTACAATCAGTCATGTTGAATCTCTTGAGTATGTCCTGAACATACTTTGACTGACTTATAAAGATGCCATCTTCAACTTGTTTCACTTGAATTCCCAGAAAGAAATTGAGTTCCCCCATGGCACTCATTTCAAATCTATCTTTCATCAGCTTCTCAAAGTCTTTTGCAGAGCTTTGGATTAGTTGAACCAAAGATGATGTCATCCATATACACTTGAACTAGCAAAATGTCATTTCCTTGTCCTTTGATGAAGAGAGTTCCATTTATGGTACCTCTCCTGTATCCATGTTTGCAAAGATACTCAGACAGTGTCTCATACCACTTCCTGGGTGCCTGGTGCAGCCCATAAAGAGCTTTGTTAAGCTTGCAGACATAATCAGGATGATCAGGATCTACAAAACCAGGTGGCTGTTTGACATATACCTCTTCATCAATCACTCCATACAGAAAGGAACATTTTACATCAAGCTGGAAGACCTTGAAGTTCTTGGATGCAGCAAATGCCAGGAATATCCTAACAACTTCCACTCTTGCTACTGGAGCAAAGACATCAGTGTAGTCAATCCCTTCTTCTTGTGTGTACCCTTAAACAACTAGTCTAGCTTTATTCTTGATGATAATGCCTCTATCATCTTTCTTATTCCTAAACACCCATTTGGTTCCAATGGTAGTCTTCCCATGAGAAAGAGGACAAAGGTTCCAAACCTTCTGCCGTTTGAATTGAAGTAGCTCTTGTTGCATAGCCTCAACCTAACATCCATCCTTTAAAGCCTCGTCAACTTTCTTTGGCTCTATCTGAGATAAGAAATAAGAGTGAAGACAAACATTTGCTTCATGGGTTTGTCCTCTTGTTCTTACTCCTATGACAACATCTCCAATGATGTTTGTGGTAGGGTGAGACTTATGGATCCCAAGCTGAGGGATCACAGCAAGTTGTTGCAAAGATCTAAATTAGAGAAATTTAGATCTGACATGGATGTTTCTCCCACCACATCAGCACACTTATCAAGAGAAACTTGATCCAAGCAGTGTGTGACCTCATTGATGTTGTCAGCTATGGTGTGGTTAGTAGCATCAAGACATTCTTGATCACTGTCACCACCACCATTATTGTCTTCTACCATTGAGGTATACTTATCTGGTTGTGGAGCCTCTAAGCTGGAATTTGAAGGCACCCCAGATGCATCAGCTGAGTTTGTCATTGTAGTGCTAATAGACACCTCATTTGCAGAAGTAGTTCCAACTGGAGCTGAAGATGTGTGACTTGAAGATCTTCTTAGCTCAAATCATGGATCAGGATCACCTGTAATTAGATTTTCTACAGATCCTGAAACATTCGCACAAGATTTGTTAAAACAGTTGGTAACTAAATCAAGATCAAATAGCCAATCAGGACCAGAACCAACCACACAGGGTGTGTGTTCATTGAATGTCACATTGGCTGACTCCTCAACAATTTTAGTTCTGAGATTGTATACTCTATAAGCCTTAGCTTGAGAAGAGTATCAAATAAAGTGTCCATCATCTGATTTCTCAGCAATTTCGAAATTTGATCTTTGGTATTCAAGATGGTGCAAGGACACCCAAATGACCTAAGAAAACTAATGAAAAGTTTCCTCTTGGGCCAAAGTTCATAAGGAGTCTACCATGAGTCTTGACCACTAAAACTCTGTTCATAAGGAGTCTTACCATGAGTCTTGACCACTAAAACTCTGTTCTGCACATAGCAGGCAGTGTTGACTGCCTCTGCCCAGAAGGTGATGGACAGCCTAGAGTCAGACAACATGGTTCTTGCAGCTTCAATCAGTGTCCTGTTTCTCCTCTCAGCAACACCATTCTGCTGAGGAGTCCTAGGAGCACTGTATTGTCTTGTAATACCCTTTTAATGTATCAAGGATTTGGTTCTTAAATTTAGTTCCTTGATCAATCTTATGATCTTGACCTTGTGATCAGATTGATTCTCAATATTTAAGATGAAATTCTTCAGAATCTTAGGAGTCTCATCCTTAGTTCTAACGAAAATGACCCAAGTGAATCTTGTAAAGTCATCTGTGATCACTAAACACTAAGAGGTCCTTCCTAGACTCATTACACTAGTGGGGCCAAGAGATCCATATGTAACAACTGTAGGGGTGTAGTGATAGAATTTCTTTTCCTAGGCTTGTGAGATACCTTATGTTGTTTCCTTTTCAGGCATGCAACACAATGATCATCACTTGAAAACTCTTTCTTTGGTATTCTAGTTACCAAATCATTCTTAATTAATTTATTCATGTTCTTAAAGTTTACATGGCATATTCTTTTATGCCACAGGAAAGACTTATCACTATTGGCTTTAGACAGAAAGCATAAAACTTCTCCAGAGGGAGATGTTTCTTTCAAATCCATCTTGTACATGTTCTCTTTCCTGGGGGCTCTATGCATGATATGCTCATGAGGAATGACCACACCAGTCTTGAGAACAATGCACTCATGCTCAGTAAAGAGCATGTTATGACTCTGATAACAAAATTGGGATACACTCAGAAGATTGTACCTAAGCTCTTTGACAAAGTTTACCTTTTCAATGCTAAGATTACCATTTGTGACTATGCCCCTTCCTGAAATGTAACCACCTTCATCTCCTCCAAAAGCAACTGGTCCTCCATCAATCCTCTCAAAGTTCTGGAGTAGTGACCTATTGCCTGTCATGTGCCTAGAACAACCACTATCAATGATCTAGAGATCCTATGGTTGTGCTGAGAGGATCTTTAGCTGTTGTTGATGGAGAATTCTCAATCACATGGTCTTTCTTAGACTTCCACACCACCTTTGGAGTCTTGGACTTGACCTTCAAAACTTTGGAACTTTTTATGACTGAACCTTCGGAAGATTCTACAGACACTGAAGCAGACTTCAGTGTTTCGAAAGAACTCCTTTCTTCTGAGACCAACTTCTCTTCGAGGGTAATTTTCCACTTGCCTTCTTCTTAGATTTGGAGCTTCTAAAGCAAACAGATTTTCCTTCCGAAGCTTGAATCTTCATGGAACTCTTTGAAGTTTTTGTCTTGGTCATATGGACAGTACCTTTAGGATTGTATGGACAATCCTTAGCAATATGAGTGGTACTTTCACACATGACACACACTATTTTCTTCTTCACAAGAGTCTTCTACTGGGAACAAGACTGTCTTTGGTCACATCCCTTCTCCACCTTCATCTTTGCAGATGGTGAGATAGTCCTTTTGGGTTGGAACTGTTCTAGGAGTTTGATGGTCCAGGCTGTGCAGTAGTGGTACACAGCAGATCAGTCTTCTTCTTGCTACTGAGATGATTTGAACAAGAACCAGAACTCTTAGCAGAAGAGTTTTGGTTGATGTCTTCAGTCCTTACTTTAAATCCTATAGAGATGAAAACTTGTTTCTTCTTAGAGTCAAAAGTGGCCTTGATCTCTTGAGCCTACCTTGCTTTTCTTTTGCTCTTTCTGATCAAGTTCTTTCTCATGGACTTCGTCATCACAATCTTCTTCTTCTCCTCAAAAGGATAGTGGCCCTTCTTAGAATCCTCCTCTTCACTCTTCTCAGAGGAATTCTTCACTATCTCTTCTTCATCCTCTTCATTTATAGGATCTATGAGAGGAAGCTCATCTTCACAAGTTCCACACCTAGGAGGTCTTACAGACAAGATTATGTGTGGAGGAGCTATCTCATTTGATCCCAGTCCCTGCCTGTTTTGATAGCACACCTTGTTGTGCAGGGATGAGGATATTATGTTCTTGAAGGTCTCTTCTTCAAGAACACTCCTTTCTGCCCTGGCTTTGCTGATCAGAAGCTTAGCCTGACACTCAGTCAACTTGGTAATGAGGTCTTTGATTTGAGTCCTAAAATTTGTGTGTTCATGTTTTAGAACTGAAATGGTTTTCTCTAGGTCCTCTATCTTTAGTTTATAATCATTTTCAAACTTTCTAAAATTAGATTTTAAAATGTTTAAGGACTTAAGATCAGATCTCATCTCCAAGTTAAAGGACCTGTATCTATTGACTTTAGCAATGCATTCAGGAGTACAGAGATGTTCTAATACCTTGGCTTCATCATGATCTGCCATCAATGCTTGGTTTGGAGAAGCATCTTCCTCCTAAAAGCTCCGGTCAAAGCCTCCTTCTTCAATAGCAACAACAGCCTGCTACTTTGACTTTTCATTCGGGAGAGCTTTGTCAGTGTAGTTAGGTCTGGACTGTGTTTGGCGATCACTTGTTTTAGGTGCATTACACTCTCTAGCAAAATGGCCCATCAAGTTACAGTTGTAACACTTGACTTTGCATTTGTCCAGACCAAACTTTCCACTGTTTGTTGCTTGGAAACTTCCTTCCAGTCCTCTTGTAGAATTTCTTGGCTTTGTGAGTGAGAAAAGCCATCTGCTGGACTATTTCCATGTATTCCAGATCATATGGACTAATACAGTCCAGGTCTTCAAGAGTGAAAAGAGAGTTGCCACAGCTTTCATCAGAAGACACAAAAGCTTAAGAAGAGCTTGTCTCTTGGAATGGGCTTCCTTGAGTGTAGTTCTCCCTTGGTGTCTTAGGGAAGGTGATGAAAGGACCCTTTGGTGAGTTGTAAGGATAGCATATCAGATGATGTTTGGGTTCTATGCTATCCCTTTCAACCACATGTAGGGCTGAACCCATTTGATTGTTGGAGTTTCCAGATGAACCTTGCATGTTCATCTCCATCTGGTAGCCATTGAGAATCCCATATAACTCTATCAAAGTAAGAGTTTTGGAATTTTCAGTCCTCTTGATCACCACACAGTAGTGTGTCCATTGCCTAGGAAGTGAGGACATGAATTTCTTACAATGTCTCTGTTCTCAAGAGAAACTCCTCCATCCACAAGGGTATCCACAATCTCAACATACCTGAAGTATTGTTGAGTCATGGTTTCACTTGTTTTGAAGGTTAAGTTTTCAAACTGCTGCTTCAGGAGATCCTTCTTGTTTTCCTTGGCTTCAGAGGAACCCTCATACATCAGTTTCAGTGCATCCCATAGCTGCTTAGCCGTTTTGCACTTCTTGAAACCTTTGTACACAGAGTTTGGAAGTGCAGTTCGAAGGGCTGTCATGGCTTTTCTGTCAATCTCTACTCTCTTCCTATCTTCATCAGAGTAGTTAGCCACATCCTTGGGGATCATACCAGCACTAGTAGCAAAGGGGGTGCTAGGTATGAAAGGTTCATTTTCAATAGACTCCCACATTCTTGAATCAAGAAACCTGATGAAACCTTCCATTCTTAAACACCAGGTATCAAACTCATCAAGAGTGATTAGTGGGGACTTGTTCATGGTTCCAGTTTCCATATCAGTCTTAGAAATGGCTGCCATTTGAAAAGTTGAGTATTTGTGTATGTGAGAGATCTTAAGATGGTGAGATCTTATATCAAGAGCCTGGAAAGCTTTGATACCAAATGCAAGACCGGTGAAGGGGGTCACTAACAACACAGTACAACAAATAGGAGCTTAACCAAACTTAATCAAACAGTAAACTGGATTAACCACCAGTGAGACACTAAGAACACAAGTAATATAAAAGATTGAACAATAGAACAATGGTATATGGTTTTCAAGAATGTAGTATATTGCTTTCTCTATGTTCTATTACAACTGTTACAAAGCATAATGGAAAGATACAAGAACATGAGATACTTATACTACATTCTACAGCCGGCTATACTTTGAAAGCCAGCTAGATACAATTGACTAGACACAAACAAAATCAATTGTAGAGTCAAAAGGCAGATTGCCTTTTAACTAGTGACTATGACATGCCATAGCTCACATCCTTATCTATTATAAAAGGATAAAGTACATGAAGTAGAAAGTTACAGACTCAAGGCCTCAATGTATAGTTACCAAAAGCATGGACCTTTTCACCAACTCATATAAGTTGGTGACATTACAGAGATGCAGTGGAAAGGTGTCCAGCTTTATGGAAAAGTACATCAGATAAAGCATGTGTCAAAAGTCTTCGGAAGAAATCTGTCTTCATGAGTTGAAGCTTCGGAAGACTTTGTCTCTGAGGCTTCGAAAGACTTCATCTTTGGCTTCGGAAGATATTGGTCTTGGCTTCGGAAGATTTCACACTTAGAATTCTTTTCAGTTTCATATGTGAAACTTTCTAAGCATTCTTCTTCAATGCACAGCATGCAGGATAGACTTTGGATGTTTGAGCTGCATCAGCCTCTTCATTATTCTCTACAACATGTTCTTATCTCAACATACATATGCCCAGGACATCATTCAGTGTGCTGGTATGGGCTCATGCAAGCCGGTCGCCACTCTCGTCGCCACTCAATCCAAACAAACTACTGCTTTGGTCCTCCATTTGAAGATCCTACCATGTATCGCAGCTTAGCTGGCGCTCTTCAGTATCTCACCTTCACACATCCAGATATATCCGACTGTGTTCAACAAGTTTGCATGCACATGCATTCACCCACTATTGACCACTGGAACGCTTTTAAGTGCATCATCCGCTACATACAGGATACTTCTCAGTTTGGATTACTTCTTGGACCTTCACGCTCCATGTCACTTCTTGCTTATACTGATGATTGGGCCGGATGCCCTGACACCTGTCATTCAACCTCTGGCTATTGTGTCTACTTGGGCAACAACTTGATTTCCTGGTCCTCCAAACGTCAGCCGACAGTCTCTCGCTCCAGTGCTGAAGCAGAATACCAGGGTGTAGCCAACGTTGTCGCGGAAATATGTTGGTTTCGCAACCTTCTTCTGGAACTCCTTCGTCCTCTCACACAAGCTATACTTGTCTACTGTGACAATGTGAGTGCAATCTACCTCTCAGGCAATCTGGTGCAGCATCAACGCACCAAACATATCGAACTCGATATTTTATTTGTTCGTGAACAAGTTCATCATGGCCAAGTTCGAGTTCTTCATGTTCCTACTCGTCATCAAATCGCTGATATCTTCACGAAGGGTCTTCCACATGTCCTCTTTGACGACTTCCGCTTCAGTCTCAGCATATGACCTCCTCCCGCTTCATCTGCGGGGATGTAATAGCACAATATCTGCCTTGACTTGTGCATGGGTTGTTATAGAATTTATATTACATTTAATTGTAAATATCATCTCCATATTTAGGAGATTCCTTTGTAATTCTTTATATGTACATTGTGATTGAATGAAAGGGCACACAAAAATTTACCAATTCTTACAAGAACGACTCTACTTACTCCTAAATGCATCGAATCAAAGATAGAATCCTAGACCTCCACTTAAGAGTCTTGTACATTTATCATGTGCTCTAAAATTATCCTCGAAATATATGACATTTTTTTAATGATAAAAAAGTAATGGTCTTAATATATTATTGTGGATCATATAATTTTCTCTGTCTAGAGATTAAAATAAGTTTTACTTTTAGCTAAAGAAGTTGCTGTGGAAGTATTATATTAAAAAAGTTATTTTTATAATATTCTTTTTGGCCTTTCTTTTCGGCATTTTCGTGCACCAGCTTTATGATTTGAAATCAAAAGACAAAAAATATCAGAAAGCGAAAATGTTGGAAAACTATTTAAATGACACTCACACGCGTAATAAAACAAAAGCATCCTAATCAAGACTCAAGATTATAATTAGAGTTATGTTCAGTTTTGTTCCGTAAGTTTGTACAAAAATAACTAGCTTATTACAAAAGATTATAAACATCAATTTATCTTTAAAAGTTTTATAAATTGTTTCGGTTTTAATTCAAAATTTTCATTTGTTGTTTTTATCAAACCTTAGGGAGCGAAATTGAAATAACTCTTATAATTAAAACAGAGATTATTTATAAATACCAAGTTAGTATGTCGTGTATCATACGAATTGAATAAATAAAATACTATATAGATATTAAAAAAATTAATGAATTATAAAATTATATTTTGATACAAGATATGATTGACATTATGTATTAGTGATAAACGGACGATATCGTTTTCTAAACTTTTGTAAAAGGTTTTTTTGTTTGTTTAAAAAAATTTGGTTGTTAAACAAATTTTATCAAAACAAATTGTTTTTAAAAAATGTCATTTTTAATATTTTTGTTATAACTTTAAAATTTAATTATTTTGTTTCATATGAACTTTGTTCTTTAAAAGCTACAGGTTTTAAAATATATTGTGTTTTTTAAAAGTTTGATATTATTTTTGAAAAATTTTCTTATTCTATAAAAAAAATATTTATTTACAAATTGCATTTGTAAAAAGATCTATTTTTTTAATTTAATATAATTTTTAATATGAAAAAAATAAATATATCATTTGTAGGTAATGAGATATTTATTACGAGAGATAAACGAGAAAATAAAATTTATGCGCTCTACAATTATGACAAATGAAGATAATCTATCTAATACTAATTTTATTAGTATAGATAGATAAAATACTACATATGTAGTTGCTACAGAATGCCATAACATAACTTGTGATGTACTTTTATGTCCATAATAATTCTAATGATGTGTAATCATCTTTTAAAAGTTAACAAATAAATTTATTAAATAATTAAGATATAACATGCTCAATGATTAGATGAAAAATTAATTATTTAAACAATTATTTTAATAACTACTTGAATAATTAGTTATTTAACATATAAATTATAATGTTTTAAAATAACCTAAATTTAAACCATAATAGATTATAGTATTTAAATTACATAAAATAATTAATAATATTTTTTTTAACATTTATTATTGTTTAAAACAACTAATTAAATTTAAGAATTATAAGTTTTAGAATCTTTAAAAATCAACTTAATAAATTCTGAAATATTTTATTAACAATTTTTTTATTTTAACTAAATAATATATTAAGATTTTATGCAAGTTATTATGAATAACAACTAATGATTAAAAAAATTAGGGGGTCCCCGGTTCGAACCGGGACCCTTGTGTGAAAGTTGAAGGTTGTAACTGGTGGGGCAGATGCCCAGAACTTGTTTTAGAATGCAATTGATTAATAAGAATCATTATTTGAATAACCCCCAATCTATAAGAACCCTAAATTCAATTCGATCAAATTGAACACAGAATCATACGAGTTAATCCAATTAACATTAGGGCTTTGTTTCCCCATGTCAAACAGATTATAATGATATGGGAAACTTACGTGTTTGAGTTTGGATTCGGTGAAGATGGTGACAAGAATAGCTGCGACCAAGGTAAAGTTGGTTCGTGATTTAAACGTTGATGATAATCAAATTCATGTTGCAGAAAGCTTCCATAGGTCTTGGTGAGCAAAAGCCCTCTATCAATTTTAGGTTTTGAAGTCCGGATGATGTGTTTGTATATTATGCAGGTCGCAACAGAGGAAGAAGATGAAATTTGATGGTTTGTTTGTTTCAGGTGCAAATGAGTATTGGGTTGTAACACCCGGTTATCTTAAAAGGCAAGATATAAATAATAATAAAAAAAAGAAAAGTAATAATGTCCAAGTGGAGGGACCAAAAGTGTCCAAAGGACAAATATCTTTGAAAGTTGGTGTAAAAGGTGGGCATGGCCGCCCACCCTGTTTTCACATCACCATCTTCTTCGTTTTTTAGAGAGAGAGAGAGCAGAGAACTTTCGGTTATCAGAACAAGAAGAAGAAGTGGGCAAATTCAAGGTAAGAATTCGCGGTTTATGTGTTTATGACGGGTTTTATCCCGGTTATGTGCTCTTGTGCTTATGTGCTTGTGTTGTGTTCGGGTGTGTGCGTATGGTGTTGATTTTAGGTGTTTTGGAACTCTTTGCAAGCGGGTTCAAAGGAAGAAACACCCAAGTTGCATCAGGTGAGTTCTAGACCCCGGTTTTACTTGTTTTAAATGATCTTTGGGGCTGAAAATGTATTAAAATGGTTTTATAAAGTTCATGTATGTTTACCCGTGTGCATTGTGCATGAATGAATGTGATTCTTGTATGCTTATAGGTTATTCATGTTAGAATAGCCACATTAAGCTTAGAACAAACAGATTCGATGATTTGGGTTGAAACATACTGGAAATATATAGTACAGAAGGTCCATGCGCCTAAATAAGGCTCATGCACCTAAAAATGCCATACTAAGAACTAAGTATGATCCATGCGCCCAAATAGTTCCCATGCGCCTAAGACATAGAAATTTTTATAGAATTTTCTGGGAGTCTGTGCTTTAAGGATTTGACCGGAGTTAACTAAGGGCTTATTAATGATGTTGTTTCATGCATGATATGATTGATTATGATTGTTCCTTATTATGGTTATTGCTATTATTATTATTACCCATAGTATGTGACTTTACGTGGTATGTTATTATCGTAACGTAAAGTATTCGTAATAATAAAGTGAAAGAGCAATAAAGAAAGAAGATGAACATTAATAAAATGTTAACAAGTCTTGCAAGCTTACAGGAGGGACACGACCGTGTTGTCGTTAGCTCAACTGTACTGCGGGTTAGCTACCCTATTATGCACACAGGGTCAATCAATTGAGATTGGCAGGACCTTTGTAGCCTGTCCTGGGTGATTGGGTCGGCCTTATACACAGTACACAGAACCCTTTCGGGGGATACAGTTAACCCTTTCGAGGGATACAATTACCCTTTCGGGGGATATAGTTGACCCTTTTGAGAGATACAGTTGACCCTTTCGAGGGATATAGATAGCCCATCACCCGTTTTCCATCGCGCATATAGTTGGGGTACTGCTCACTGGTCCATACAGAAAGTGAAACATAAAGCTAAAGTTTACAGACAAGGCATACAGTACAGAGATCGAACATTATTTGATCATATAGTTGATGCATGCTCGCATATACAGTACAAAGTTGTATTTTACAGAAAAGAGTATTTTCTTATACAACATATAGAAAGTATTTTATTACTTTAAAACTAGAGCTCACTTAGCAACGCTGACTTTTATACATTTTCAGTTGGTAGGTAATCATTGTTGAGGATGGCACGAGAGTGAAGCTACTCGACAAGGGAAAGACTGACATCCATTCGTATTCTATGTTGCTGTTGTTTTGTAATGCATATAAACAATTCTTTTGTAATCAGTTAAACGATGATGTATTACTCAACAACAGGGGTTTAAATGAAATGAATGGCTTTTGATAAACATATTCCGCTGCATAAGCTCGTTTATTTGTAATGATTAATGTTTTAATTGCTATGAATGACCAACTGTGAGGTTTCCGGGATCGGGGCCTTACATGGATTTGATTAGAGATAGGTAGATGTTTGATCTGTTTGAATTAATTGAGATATTATTGATGTTTAAATCTCAAACGGATGTGTCTTTAAGAAGGTTTCGAACATTCAATCGTTTGATACTTGTAACTGACAATTAAGCGATATTAAGATCACATTCTTGTTCGAAATAGTTACTAGGAGCATTTGGAACGATTTGGGGTAAAAAAATGGCAGATTTCGAGTGTTAGGAGGTTGCCGGAGCGTCGCCGGAGGGCCGCTGGAGCCGGCCACCGGAAAAACGGGTTGTGAGGGGAAAGGGGGTTGTTTTTGGGTATTTTGCAATTTGGTCCATGAAGTATTCAGCTTTGTTATTTTATGCATGAAACTTTTAGATTAAGTTTCAGAAATTACAAGTTAAACACTTGACTTATAAAAACTAATTTAAATAATAAATTAAACTAATTATTTCTTAAACTTTTATAAACATGTAAACTTTATAACTTATTATTTAATTTCAATAAAAAAAATTATAACAACTAATGAAACTTTATAAGTTTATTAAAATTTATTTATAACTTAATAAATTTTAGTAAGACTTTTCCATCTAGTTATTTATTTGTAAAATGACTAAAAATATTTTATAACTTTACAAAAAGAAATATTTATCTCTCCATAAATTATTACAAGTTGTTTTAAATAATAAAAGAAAATAACTCACAATGAAAGTTGTATTTAATCCATTAAAACTATTAAAATACTTTAATAATGGAAATTCAAATTGAGTTCCGGTTTTGGGTTTTAACTCGAAAAATTGCGGATGTTACAGTCTCCCCTACTTCAAGAAATTCCGTCCAGAAATTTAATCAAAAGTAGACTAATTTCAAGGATACGAGGAGACTTGGATTTCATGTCACGTTTGCAAGTGACACTTGAAACGTTTCAGTTCAAAAAATTCAATTATGATGTTTTGTTGTGCTTAAATTTATCAAATTTCATAATTCATGATTTCATGTATTTCGTGACAAGGTGAACAAGATCATTAATTTAGAATTCCAGCTGACAAACTTTTGTAATTTAAATGTTTCAGGATGATTTTGGAAAGTTTTGTCATCAGTACCACACTAAGTTTTAGATCAATACAAGGCTTAGCTTGACGACATGAAAAATATGGTCAAGACACTTTTGGATAAGATATGGAATTGATAAGAGCTTCTCAAGAAGATAACTTTAACGGGGTTCTTAGATAATTAATTCTGTTTACTATTTCATTGAGGCTTCAAAGTTTCATTATTTAACATTGATACGAGGATCATTTTTTTGCTAAGATTAAAGATTCAATTTAGAATGAGAGCATCGTTGTAATAGGTTTTCAGGATAAGAGCGGTTTTGAGGGAAAGATGTTTAGAAAGATTTTCAAGGGTGATTAAGAGAAATGGGATAAAGAGTTTAAGATTCAAGGGAACAAAATCAATGAAGAAACAAGTCAAAATAACAAGATGTTTCGAGTGTAACGTTCGGTTTACAACCCAAAGCATTACGTTGACTTATCAAAGTATTATGTCAACTACAACCTTAATGAAGACTTGCGTACCTATAAACGAACACTTGCCCCAAGGGTTCCATCGGTTTATTTGGATTTATATGAATATCTTGCCTAGACAGAACACCTTGAGATGCAGGCATCCCACTCTTCCAGCATTACATGTTTCAAGTTATAGGACATAGACTTTGACGAGACTTGAAAACCACGAATAAAGATTCAAAACACATTTGAAAACCATTCGATTTAGGCATATAATGCCTTAGAATACGATTTAAGGTTCGTGGTTGCATTGATAAGATTCAAGGTATAAGCGTAAACACATAAAGCATATAATCACATAATCAAGTATAAACGCATAAAGCACATAATCCTATCTAGCATATAAAATACATGAGAGGACTCATGTGTAAGGATACTTAGTTATAGTCTAGGTCATTCCATTTCTAATAACCTAGATCCCTATAACCATGGTTCTGATACCAATCTGTCACACCCCGACCGACGGTGGAATCATCGAGGCGGACGAATGGGAGATGATTGCTCAAAGCACATGGAACTAATTAAGTTGAAATAATATTAAATGTTATTATTCATTAAACATTACAAGACAAATAAGTAATTACAAAACAATCAAGATACAACCATTAACATAAGACTTTCATTTAATCTAGGTCCAAATCCTATATGAGCACAAGAAGATCTTCAAGCATCAAACCTGAAACATGATGAAATAAAGGTCAACCAAAAATAGTTGGTGAGTTTCCAAGGTTTTCATACATAATATAAAAAAGTTACAAGTAGCAGTTCATGTCATAGGTTATAAGTTAGTAAGGTTATAGAACACATATCGTTACAACCAAACCTCGACTTGATTACAAGTATATAAGATTGGATAAGTGTACTTGGTTCCCATGATGAACAAGCATACGTCATCAGGAGCAGGTAATACCTCGGCTTTAGCACCAAATAGGCTTGTCAGGCCCAAAGATCTAAGACGTCGCCAGGCTAGCAATAGTTAATGATTGTAAACAACTATGTATCTTATATAAACACTTATAACACACAAATAACCATGACAAAAATATGAATTGCAAATGCTTACAAGTCTAAACATTTTCAAGTGTATTATGTATAAATAATCATATTTCACCCCAAAATAGTGTGAAAATATAAAAAAGGACAGGGAAAGTCACATGGAAAACTCGCAAGATGTAAATAATATGATGATAAGAATCTAGACGAGGCTCCAATGATTTCTTTTACAAGTTACCTAAAGGTATATGTTCCAAGATTAAGTTCTATAATAAGATTAACAATGAGACGTGAACTAGGGTTTCAATTGGAATTTTGGGGGTTTAAATAATTAAGTAAAATAATGACCATTTATGTTTTGGTTTAATAGAGACAATATAAATCAATTAAGTTTAAGAATAAGAGTATCTCAACAATTTAAGTTATTGATTTAATAGAAATTAAGTATAATATGTGAAAAGAAATAATTAATTTAATAATTAATTATTTAAAACTTGATAAAGATAATTAATACATATTTAAATGACGTTGAAATTATTTAAAATCATAATGTTTTGAGCTTTTAAAATGATTTATTATAAAGGTTTTATAATACAAAACCCTTAAAAAATAAAGCAAATTATATTATTTTATAAATTCCAAGAATTTAAATAAAAGTTAACATATAAATTTATTAAATAATTATAATAAACATGCTCAAATGATTAGATGAAAAATTAAATATTTAAACATTATTTTAATAACTACTTGAATAATTAGTTATTTAACATATAAATTTATAATGTTTTAAAATAACCTAAATTTGAACCAAAATAGATTTATAGTATTTAAATTACATAAAAGAATTAATAATGTTGCTTTTAACATTTATTATTGTTTAAAAAACAAATTAAATTTAAGAATTATAAGTTTTAGAATCTTTAAAAATCAACTTAATAAATTATGAAATTTTTATTAAGAAAATAATTTTTATTTTAACTAAATAATATATTAAGA
Source organism: Flaveria trinervia (assembly GCA_025506515.1). NCBI lineage: Eukaryota > Viridiplantae > Streptophyta > Magnoliopsida > Asterales > Asteraceae > Flaveria > Flaveria trinervia. The sequence continues at coordinate 36,279 of JACCIX010001070.1, read as the reverse complement.
TTTTATGCAAGTTATTATGAATAACAACTAATGGTTAAAAAATTTTAGGGGGTCCCCGAGTTCGAACCCGGGACCCTTGTGTGAAAGTTGAAGGTTGTAACCAGTGGGGCAGATGCCCAGAACTTGTTTTAGAATGCAATTTGATTAATAAGAATCATTATTTGAATAACCCCCAATCCATAAGAACCCTAAATTCAACTCGATCCAATTGAACATCGAATTGTACGAGTTAATGCAATTAACATTAGGGCTTTGTTTCCCCATGTCAAACCGATTATAATGATATGGGAAACTTACGTGTTTGTGTTAGGATCTGGTATTTGAATGAAACACCAACTGATTAACATGTTAAACCAAACCAAATAGTGCGGAATCCTATTTGATTGGCGATCCAATCAGTGAGTACGCACGTAGAAACAATAACGTATTGAATCTAACGTCAAGAATCGATTAGGAATCGATCTACAAAGTTCTATGAACTTGGAGTACGAACTTAGAGGCTTCTGGACGGCTAGGGTACGTCTGGAGTCGAAGTGGATTCAATGATTACCTTTTCCACGAATTAGGCGGTATTTATAGGTTAGGGTTGCTCATTCGGGCGACTGAACCATTAGCATGGTTCATTCGTGCGATTGAGCCATGCGGTTGATCCATTCGCATGACTGAGTGTTCAGTCGTGCGACTGAGTCAGTCTCTGTTATAGTCATACGACTGATCCAGTAACCTGGTTCCGTCGTGCGACTGATTCATTCACATGAAGTTGTTCATGCGTATGGTCCATTAGCATGGGCCATTCACATGATAATTTCATGTTATTAAGTTTGAATGTATTAATTATCATAACATTATTATATTAATTCAAACAACCACCAACCTATATAATCAAGTCAATATGCGATAAACACTCATTAATGAATATTAACATTATAAACACAACAAAACATTTTTATTTCATTAAGTACCCAACGATTACATAAGTGTAAGACAATAAAGACATATTACATTCAGATCAGAATCTAGGTACATATGTATCAACAGTTTGAGTTTGGATTCGATGAAGATGGTGATAAGAATAGCCGCGACCAAGGTAAAGTTAGTTCGTGATTCAAACGTTGATGATAATCAAATTCGTGTTGTAGAAAGCTTCCATAGGTCTTGGTGAGCAAAAGCCCTCTATCAATTTCAGGTTTTGAAGTCCAGATGATGTGTTTGTGTATTCTGCAGGTCGCGACAGAGGAAAAAGATGAAATTTGACGGTTAGGTTTGTTTGAGGTGCATTGAGTGTTGGGTTTGATTAGAGATAGCTTGACGTTTGATCTATTTGAATTAATTGAGATATTATTGATGTTTAAGTTTCAAACGACTGTGTGTTTAAGACAGTTTTGGACATTCAATCGTTTGATACTTGTAACCGACAATTAAGCGATATTAAGATCACATTCATGTTCGAAATAGTTACTAGGAGCATTTGGAACGATTTTGGGTAAAAAAAATGGCCGATTCGAGTGTTAGGAGGTTGCATGTAAGGCCCGTTCCCCAGCACCTCATAGTTGGTCATTCGTTGCACTTAAAACATCGTAAAATGTACATTTATTTTGCAGCGGAATTTAAAACTTTCATTAATAACTAAAACATGTCATTTACAATATTTGTTTTCATCTCAAAATACAAGTCATGTCAAAATACGGATGCCAGCCTCAAAATGCTCCCACTAGCTTATGCATCCATGCCTGCAACTCCTCAGCATCAACAAATACCTGCCCACTATCATGCATACAAAAGTCAGCGACGCTGAGTGAGTTCTAGTTTTATAAATAAAACAAAATTTTCTTTCAAATTCATACTATACTTTACATCGTTCGTGATCATGCATCATACGTACATACAGATAATATCATTATTTTCTTCGTCATTACATTCGTTAACTTTGTTCGTTCAACGTATTACATTATTGTTCACTTCTCTTACTAGATCCGGTCAGACTTTACCCTCTTCGTGGCACTCAACCATGATTATTGAGGTCGAATGACAAGGATCGTGCTTAGTACTTTATTACGATAATTCATTAACGTTCATTCATACGTTCATTCTTTCCATCATTATCTTTCATTCATTACTCTTTATTACTCGAATCTTGTCTCGTGCAATATCCCCGACTCATGCTCGAAAGCTGATGCTGTGTCAGGGCTTGCTCACAAACCCCCCGACTCATGTCCAAAGACTGACACAGCACCGGGATATGCGACAAAGATCCCATACGAGTCAATCACAGGGATTGAACTCTATTCGAGTCTGTTGCAACACAAAGTCGCTCACCTCATTATCTCGTCTCATGGACAAAGACCTCTGTTGAGTCTGTTGCAACACAAAGTCGCTCACCTCATATCTATGCTTGGCTTTATGCCACACCCTCGAAGTTATACGTAACTCGGGTAACCATCATATATTTCACCCCTAGCATTGTGGGTAACAAGACCCCCATCGAAATGGGTAACACCCCCATCAAAATGGGTAACACCCCCATCGAAATGGGTAACACCCCTATCGAAATAGGTAACACCCCCATCAAAATGGGTAACACCCCCACCAAAATGGGTAACACCCCTATCGAAATGGGTAACACCCCCATATAAATGGGTAACACCCCCATAGAAATAGGTAACATCCCCACCGAAATGGGTAACACCCCCACCGAAATGGGTAACACCACTAAAGGTCAGTCACAAAGACTGGAACCCTTGTGTGCACACTTTAGGATTTGCTGAATCTCACGCGGTAGAGCTTAAGGCATCTAGAGCCGTGCACCTTTGTACATACTGCTTTCAAGCCTTTCTATACTTTCTCTTTTATTCATTTATTCATGCATGCATTCATTCATTACGTTCCTCTTTTCATTATCTTCCACTTTACGTTACATCATACTTTCATTACATTTATTAACATTCAACGCAAAGCCAAGATAAGACATACATACAATAAGGAACATACACAAAATCATACACCATCACCCTACAGGTACATCATACATGCATAACACACATCACACATAATCCGTCACATCATAACTAGGCTTATCTCCCCATTTTACCCCTTAAGATCCACTTAGAAACCTTAAGTCCAAATTGGGCGCATTGGACCTTCCAGGCGCATGAGCATAAAAATTCTAAGTGTAAAACAGTCTGGGCGCATGGCACTATTTGGGCGCTTTTGCTTTGTTCAGGCGCATTGCCACTATGCGGGGCATGGCACTTGTTTAGGGGCATCAACACTTAGCTGTTTCATTCACTTTGGGCGCATGGCACTATTTAGGCGCATGGCCACCACTTGGGCGCATGGCCAACACTTAGGCGCATGGGCCGTTGTTTAGGCGCATGGCCAACCCTTAGGCACATGGCCAACACTTAGACGCATGGCCAACACTTAGACGTATGGCCAACATGCTGGGCGCATGGGCCACTGTTTAGGCGCATGACCCACTCTTGGTCGCATGGCTAACACTTAGGTGTCTGGCCACTCATGCTGGACGCATGGGCCACTGTTTTAGCGTATGAACCACTGTTCATATTCATCAAAACATTATGAAATATTTTCTATGCTACCAATTTCACCCGATTGCCATTCCACTCATACCCAAACACAGATCTAACATACTAAGGCCATCTAAGCATGCTATTCATCATCACTAGCCCATAATCAGCACTATAACATACATACATACATACATCATTTCAAACATAAAGATGTAAACCCACGGTTTCTTTCAAAATGTTTACTTAGTATGCATAATAGCCCCAAATTAGTTGGAAATCAGTAAAAGAGGGGTTCTAGAAACTCACCTTGAAGCAGGTCTTCATGCTAGTCATTTCTACTAGCAGATTAAACTCCAAGTTCTTGAGAACAACTCTAAATCATAAAGAATCTCGGTCAAGAGGTTGTGAATTTGGTTTAAACCGAACAAACATCAAGAAGACTTACCTTTTACAACTTCTTCTTCATCTTTCTCTCTCTAGAACCGGGCTCTCTCTCTCTTCTTCTTCCTCCAAGAGCAAAGCAGCTTTTTGCTTTGATATGGGCGACCATGCCCCCCTTAAATCCATAAAATAATAAGGTTTGTACTTTGTACATTTTTTCCCCTCCACTTGTGCACAATTTCTATTCTTTCTATTCTTTCTATTTACTTTTCTTTTCCTTCCGTTTAAATAGAAATTTGGAGTGTTACATTGCCGGAGCGTCGCCGGAGGGCCGCCGGAGCCGGCCACCAGAAAAACGGGTTGTGAAGGGAAAGGGGGCTGTTTTTGAATATTTTGCAATTTGGTCCCTAAAGTATTCATCTTTGTTATTTTATGTATGAAACTTTTAGATTAAGTTTCAGAAATTACAAGCTAAACCCTTGACTTATAAAAACTAATTTAAATAGTAAATCAAACTAATTATTTATTAAACTTTTATAAACTTGTAAACTTTATAACTTAATTATTTAATTTCAATAAAAAAATTATAACTACTAATGAAACTTTATAAGTTTATTAAAATTTATTTATAACTTAATAAATTTTAGTAAGACTTTTCCATCTAGTTAATTATTTGTAAAATGACTAAAAATATTTTATAACTTTACAAAAAGAAATATTATCTCTCCATAAATTATTACAAGTGGTTTTAAATAATAAGAGAAAAATAACTCATAATGAAAGTTGTATTTAATCACTAAAACTATTAATATACTTTAATAATGGAAATTCAAATTGAGTTCAGGTTTTGGGTTTTAACTCGAAAAATAGCGGATGTTACACTTACTTCCTCTTCATATTCACTCAAAGTACAAGAATTATCACCATCAGTGTTGGACATAAAGGCACTTCCAGCACTACTTGTTTCTTTAAAGTGATATGGTGATACATGAGTTCTCACACTCTTGTTTCTTGATTTCTTATCCATTTCAAGAGCTTCAACTTTAGCCACTAGAGTGTCTAATCCAATTGCTTTGAGGTCTATGGTGTTCTTGAACATTAATATAGTTTGCTTCTAACTTTCTGGTAAAGTATGGAGCATCTTTTTGTTCAGTTCCTTATTTGTGTATTTCAACTCCAAAATATTCATCTCTGTAACAAGTTGCATGAACCTATGGAGTTGTTGAGGAATTGATTCACCCTTAATATGATGAAAAAGTTTCATATTGTAAACACAGGGTGTCCTTCCTAATGCTTCTGATATCATCACTCCCTTCATAGAGTGTATGAAGAATCTTCCACAAGGAATTTGTTGTTGTGTAATTTTCACAGCCGATTAATATTTCCTCCGGTAAAGCCATACTAAGCAAACTGTATGCTTTAATATCAACTTTAACCTTCTTAATATCATGAGGTGACAAATATTTTATACTTATTGGTTGATTATTTTCATTATAATCCAGCCCAAGGGTGGGTGGAATATAGGACCTTTTGTTATTGAGACCCATAAGTCAGAATTTGTAAAGTTTACATGATTCCTGAAATTAATTTTCTAGGACTTAAAGTCTGCTTTTGTTTCCAACTTTGGAGGTTGGTAAGATGATCCACCAAATTTGCTCATAATTAGTTAAGATCAAAGACTTTAACTAATGAATTTGTTTAATAGATATGAACAATTTATTGATTTTGATAAATAACTAAGATATACTATTCAATTGATTTGAATATAGATCCAAGTTAATCGAATTATGTAATGCTGAATGACAAATCAAATATCACACAAACATTTTGCTCAAAGACAATAGATTTAATCAATACAAACTGACAAATCTAAAGGATTCTGAAAATAATTAAACACAAATAACATTGATAGATCAATCGATCTAAATCAATGAGCACTTGGCTCTGATACCACCAGTGAATCCAAGGATCACAATCAGGAATTATCAGTGTTGATTCAAGCCAAGTCAACGTTTGCGAAATCAACGTTAACTTGGTTTATTTGTTTGTATTAATTCAATATCAATAGTGATAAAAGAATAAGATGAACACAATGCATGAAATGCAATTAACGATGAGACAAATATTCAAATCAAACGTATTTTATTAGAAACATGTTATGATTACAGTTGAATAAACAATGAATGAATGATATTGATTTTATTGTTTGATGACGTGACGACTGCTAGGGTTTTGATTTGTGTGATGTGATGTTTGGTGATTGCAATGTTACTGCTTGGATGTTTGTCATTTAAGCTGTCTCAGCCGTCCCTTGATTTGAAACCTAAAATCCATATTTATAGGCAATAATGTTTATGTTAAAGAAACACCGGATCTTTTGGAATTTGAAATTGTTTCTGTTAAGGAATCACCGGATCTCTTGGGATTCGCATAACTGCCTTATTGACTTGTTAACTTGTAACACTTGTATTATTTCAATACAAATGTTTGGACTCCGCAAGAAAATTGTCTTCCTTAGATAATTGTTGTTCCGTAGGAATCTTGTTCTTCCGAAGGTAAACTTATTCTTCATCCTCAGAGCTGGTTGTTCATCCGCAAAAGTTCTTCGGATGTACTTTACTTGTAAGAAGCATATTTACGGAAGAACAAAATGTTTATCCATAGATGTTTCCTACACTTGGTCAATTTCAGAAATTCACCGATTATAATGTTTTTACCTGCAAGCATACATAAATCAACACACATATATATGGTTTAACCTATACATTAATGCATACATAATAATGAATTACAAGTATTCATTACAGATATTAATTCAAGTTCTAAGCCTATACAAAATGGACTAGATCTATTGACCTAGACCTAACAAATATGCATGGTCATGCGAGTCATGACCCCCGTCATTACCACCGTGTCGGCAACACGATCGATGACATAACCTACAACAAAAACAAATAAATCTTAAACATATTTTAAAAAATACAATTCAATCCTAAAAACATCTAAATTCATGTTCTAATATACAATTCAAATCTAAACATATCTAAACACATTGTAAATCTTAAAGGAATAACCAAATCAACAACTAAATAACCAAATAAACTTATATTATCATCTAGAAAATATTTAAATCCACAAACCAATAACCAAATCAAAAACTTATATTTTCATTCTAACAACACAACCTAATAATCAAATTAAACAACTTCTATATTATCATTCTAATAAAACAAACAATTATCATTCTAGCAATGTAAACTAATAACCAAATCAAATAACTTATATTATCATTCTAACAACACAAACTAATAACCAAATCAACCAATTAACTTATATAATAAATATGACAAGACAAACTCATAAGCAAACCAAACATATTACATATGATTTTAACACCAAATTTTAACCAATAATCAAATATCACAACTAATATTATCATTCTAACAACACAATTCACTTATAATATTAGATCATAGAAAGTAGATAACATACACACCAAATAATTTTAACAAAGATGATACAACAATCCTAGAATGGTGGTGGTGGAGTCGTGGTGGTGGTTGGAGGTCCTGATGGTGGAGGTTTTTTAATGGTGAAGGTGACAGGACTGGTGGTGGGTATTAGGAGGAGATCTGTCGGTGGGGCGAAGGTAGGTCGTAGTTATGGTTATGATTTGTTTTGGTAAAGTGAAGAAGAAAGGATAAGTTAGATTGTATTTAGGGCAAACTGCACCCTATGGCGACGACATCGCTATAGGTCTTTCATTATATATATTTTTTTTAATTTTTTAATTTTTATTATTGTTATTATATTATTAAAAAAAAATATAATAATTATAATAATAATAATAATACTTATAATAACAATAACATGTACATAAATTAATATAATACTAACAATAATAATAATAATAATTATAATAATAATACTTTTTTAATATCATATTTAAGAAAATCATAAAATCTTACCGGGACGAAATGTCGTCGCCATAGAGTTTTTATAATGGCAAGACTATTTCCCTCCTAGTTATTTTGGGGAAAAAATATGTTGAACCTATGGCGACGACGTCGTCGCCATAGAGTTTTCATAAGGCAGGACTATTTCCTCCTAGTTATTTTAGAGGGGGGAAGAAAAAAAAAGTTTTGACCTATGGTGACGACATGTCGTCGTCTTAAGTCCAAACATAATTTTTAAAATTCTAGCATTATTTTAAATAACTCAAAATATAAAAAAAAATAACCCTATGGTGATGAAAAGTCGTCGTCATAGGGCTAGAATAGCTAAAAACTAAAGTGACCCTATGATGACGACATGTCGTCGCCTTAGGGTGACCTATAGTGACAACATCATGTCGTCGCCACAGACCTAGTCGCGATAGGGTCTTTTTCTTGTAGTGTATTAATATATCTAACAGCAATGACCAATACATTCTATAAATGTTAGCTGATCAAATACAAATGATAGATACAAAAGTTCAAATAAGATAAAATACTCTCAAGTAATAGCCTTAATTAATGGACAGTCTTTGTTGCTATAAAATTTAACCCCCTTTTCAGTTTTGTTATCTCAAACAAATGCACTAGTGACTCTCTTATCATCTCAAATCTATCAACTCAGGATTTAGAGTTTTCATCATTTTGATCAATAGAATTAAATCTCAATTTATATTAATATGTTTATTAAGTCATTCCTCACCTATTTATGATTGTCTCGCTTTAAGATATCTCCCTTTATATTCTTAGATAATGTTGGTTTAAAATAAAATACCTTTAATAGTTGATTGATGTATTTTGATATGTTATAGATATGTCCGAATCTTGAATCATGCTCGCATATGCTCAATAGGATTTAGTTTCAAAAGGTATTTTACATAATCTTACTAATCTACCTATATATGATAAACAAAAAGTACAAAGAGTAATTTTGTACTTTCAAGGTCTCTGTTATTTTAGTATTTTTGTGTGGTCTCCATTTATGCCCATTTCTCCCCTCATTAGCAGAGAGAAATGGTAGAGGGAAGGTGGAGAGTCCATCACCATTATACTATCACCACCATCACAACATCACACACCCTACAACATGCCACCAACGTGTAACCATGACATTCACACCGTGGTGACAGTGCTCCGCCACTACCGTTGAAACCCTAAAAGGTTAGGCTTGACAACAACGGTTTTGCACTCCAATAACCTCTTGTGTTCCCGATCTACAACATGCAACAACCCTTGATTCTGTCTCCTTTAAACGAGTTTGTCAGAACCTTAAATTATGGAATTAATATCGTGTTTTAGTATTATGCCGGTGGTGAGGGTGATGAGGGTAGGTGAGCCATAACCGTTGCGACCATTTAGGCCGAACAATAAAAAATACGGCCTTTGTTTGGACGTTGGTGCTTTTTTGCCGGCTGCCCCTAGGAGCATTTGTGTCACTACGAGGTTTGGTGGTCTTGCCATGGTGGTTAATTATAGTGTGTTTACGTGACACCATGGCACTATTGGCCGCTTTAACGCTCCGTTCCCGGGACGCTCACAGCTGGTAAATCATCGCACATAAAACATATACTTTACATTTAATCATTCATAAAACATTACAGCGGAAGTCTAAAGAAATAACTTTTTATATCATTACAAATGCTTTTGCAAGTTAATACAAGCGTTCATTTCAAAACATCATTCGTTCGCATTATAATGCAAAAACATTAACAAAAGAATGCCATCCAAAAGAGCTGAGTAGCCGCCTCGTGCCATCCTCGCAACGTTTACCTACCAACTGAAAACGTATAAAAGTCAGCGTTGCTGAGTGAGTTCTAGTTTATAATAAAACATACATAAAATCGTTATTATTTTCCTTTCAGAACCATACTATATGTTTCATTCGTTCGTGATCATACATCATACGTACATACAGATAATATCATTATTATCTTCCATTACGTCCGTTAACCTTCGTTCATTCATTACATCTAGTGACATGTACATTACCCCGAACATTGTGCACGAAGCGATAACTGGGCCTGAGGTCTTTGATAGAGCTCGAACATTGTGCACGAAGCTGACTCCCAAAGATAGGGCTATGATCAACCCATCTGTCCTAAGCATAATAGGGCTATTCTAAACATGAGTAGCCTATAAATATTCAAGAACCAACATCCACATACGCAAAACACACGGGTATTCACAAAGAAACTTGGTAAAATCATTTTAGTACGTTTTCAGCCCCAGAATAGTTTAAACATGTAAAGACCGGGGCCTAGAACTCACCTGGGCAACTTGGTGTTCTTCCTTTTAAACCGCTTGCAAAGAGTTCAAACACCTAAAAACAACACCAAAACCACACACACAACCGAGCACCAACACAACCCATAAGCACATAAACACATAACCGGGATGAAACCCATCATAAAAACATAAAAATTTTGAATTCTTACCTTGAATTCACTTCTCTTTTTCCTCTTCTTCTTCTTCAACCGAGAGCTTTCTCTGCTCTCTCTCTCTCTCTAAATCGAGAAAATATGTGGAGTGAGGAGGGTGGGCGGCCATGCCCACCTTTACACACCTTTTGAAAGTTTTATCCTTTTGGACACTTTTAGTCCCTCCACTTGGACTTTATTGCCTTTCTTGCTTTTATTCTTCATACTTGTCTTTTAAAAATAACCGGGTGTCACAAGTACACCCCCCTTATATAGCTTTTGTCCCCAAAACCTGTTATTCCTCAAACAGATGAGGATAATGCTGCCTCATCTCCTCCTCAGCCTCCCATGTAGACTCGAATCCCTTCATGTGCTTCCACTATACACGCACAAGAGGAACCATTTTATTTCTCAACCTTTTCTCTTTACGATCGATGATTGCCACTGCTTGCTCCACATAATTGAGCCGTTCATCTACTTCGATATCCTCCAGTGGAACAATCATGTCTTCATCAGCTAAGCACTTTCTCAAATGAGATACATGGAATGTCGGGTGAATTCCACTTAACTCATCTCGTAACTCCAATCTATAGGCCACCTCTCCTACTTGAGCAATATTCAAAAAGGTCCTATGTACCTCGGGCTTAGCTTACCTTGTTTCTTGAATTGGATAATTCCCTTCCAAGGTGAGACCTTCAACATAACCCGGTCACCACCTAGAACTCGATCGGTCTACGTCGTTTATCGGCATACGACTTCTGTCTATCTTTGGCTGCCTTCATGAAGGCTTTAATCTTCTCAAGCTTCTTAGTCGTAGCATCGATTATCTCAACGCTCCCTAATTCTTTTTGACCAATATCACCCCAACAAACGGGTGTTCTGCATCTCCTACCGTATAGCATCTCATATGGTGGCATGCCAATGCTGGCATGATAGCTATTGTTGTACGAGAATTCAGCTAACGGTAAGTGGTCATCCCAACTTCCCCCAAAATCAACCACATATGCCCGAAGCATATCTTGCGTGTCTGAATGGTCCTTTCTTACTGACCATCAATTTGGGGGTGATAAGCCATGCTAATATGTAACCTCGTCCCCATAGCATCGTGGAATTTCTTCCAGAATTTAGATGTAAACCGGGTGTCACGATCAAACACAATGGACACCGGCATACCATGACGAGTTACAATCTCCTTGATGAACAGGTCAGCCAACCTCTCAGATGAATATGTCTCGCGGATCGGTAGGAAGTGAGCACTCTTCGTCAAGCAGTCAACAATCACCCATATGGCATCGTATCCTTTCGGAGTACGTGGCGGTTTCGTAATGAAATCCATGGTGATGTCCTCCCACTTCCATTTCGGTATGTCCAAAGGTTGGATCTTCCCATACGGCTTCTGATGTTCCGCCTTCACTTGCAAACAAGTAAGGCACTTACTCGCATACTCCACCACGTCACGCTTCATACCCAGCCCCCACCATAGTCTTTCTTCATGTCTTGGTACATCTTGGTGGCACAGGATGAATGGAGTATCGAGTCTTATGAGCTTCGTCCAAAATCCTCACACGTAGATCCCCGAAACGAAGAATCCACACCCGTCCAAATCGAGTTTTAACCCAAGCGTGTCTCACCCAATTCTCCAACCAGACCTCTCATTCTTTCCAGAGTTTAGATGATCTTCTTTCAGTGCTTCATCTTGAAACTCCTTGACTTGCTTCATTACATCAGAGGTCATGATCAGTTGGTATGCTTTCACCCGAATCGATTCGGGCAACTCCTTTGGCTAAGGGCATCGGCCACCACGTTAGCTTTCCCCGGATGGTATGGATCTCACAATCATAATCCTTTATGAGCTCCCACCATCGTCTCTGCCTCATATTCAGGTCCTTCTGCTCAAAGAAGTACTTTAAGCTCTTTGGGTCGATGAAGATGGTGCACTTCGTTCCTACAGATAGTGCCTCCAAATCTTTAGTGCACATACCACAGCCGCTAGTTCCAAGTCATAGTAGGGTAGTTGACCTCGTGAACCTTCAATTGTCGGATGCGAGCTATAACTTTTACTCTTTGCATTAACACACACCCCAACCCCAAGTAAGAAGCATCTGAATACACCACCCAATCTTCGTTTCGATCGGGTAACGACAAGACAGGAGCTTGAGTCAACCTCACATTCAATTCTTCGAATGCCTTTCTTGAGCTTGACCCCACGTAACTTTACATCCTTTCGGGTCAACTTGGTCAGTGGAGAAGCGATCTTGGAAAGTCTTGGATTAATCTTCTGTAGTCCTGCCAAACCCAAGAAACTACGAATCTCAGATGGCGTCTTTGGAGACTTCCATTGCATCACTGCCTCCACCTTAGCCAGGTCCACCATAATCCTGTCGGGATTCACCACATGACCTAAGAACTGAACTTCACGAAACCAAAATGCACACTTGGAGAATTTTGCATACAACTTCTCCCTTCTAACGTCTCCAGAACCTCCCGAATGTGACTGGCATGCTCAATCTCACTCTTCGAATAAATTAGGATATCATCAATGAACCAATCATTGATTTATCCAACATAGGCCACACACCCACAGTTCATCAGATCCATAAAAGCAACTAGCGCATTGGTCAAACCAAAGGACATGACAAGAAACTCGTAGTGACCGTAGCGCGTATGAAAGCGGTTCTAGGGATATCCTGCTCCTTCACTTTCAGTTGATGGTACCGGATCGAAGATCAATCCTCAAAAACAACTGGCGCCTTGGAGCTGATCAAAACAAATCGTCTATTCTTGATAGGGGGTATCAGTTCTTCACCGTCAACTTGTTCAGCTCTCGGTGTCAATGCACATCCTCAACTACCGTCTTTCTCTTCACAAACAGGACCGGAGCACCCCAAGGAGAGATACTCATCTAATGAACCCCTTATCCAGCAGTTCTTGCAACTGCTCCCTAACTCTTTCATCTCAGTGGGAGCCAACCGATACGGTGCCTTGGCAATGGGTTGAGCACTGGGTATCAGATCAATTTGGAACTCAATCTCGCGATCCGATGGCGCACCGGGTAAGTCTTCCGAGAACACATCTGGAAAGTCACACATAACTGGTACATCCGGTAGTTGTGGTGTTGGCGCATCCACGTCCTTTACGTAGGCCAAGTAGGCACTACATCCACGCCTCATGCACTTCCCCACCACTACCATTGAAATCACTTTCGGGATCATCATGACTGGATCGCCATAAACCGTCACCTTATCCCTGTCAGGTGCTGTCAATCGGATCATCTTCTTGCGACACACAATATTTGCTTCATAGTCCGCCAACCAATCCATTCCTAGGACTACATCGAAACCGCCTAAGGTCATCACGAATGGTCTGACAGGAAACTTATGACCGTCTAGTTCTTTGTCACAACCTTCTATCATCTCAGAAATCCTTGTAGACTTACCTATGCCAGTTTCTACCTCGAAGGGCTCATCAATACATCTACTCTTACTGGGAAACTTAGTACAAAAGGCAGCAGAAATGAAACTCCTACTAGCACCAGAATCAAACAACATAGATGCAAGAGCTTGGTTTACTAGAAACATACCTGACACCACGTCGGGGTCTGTCCTAGCCTCCTCCCGAGTCATCGTGAAAGCTTGGGCGCTTGCTTCTGTCCTTCTCCACCCGCCTTCTTCACCCCGGAACCCTCGGCCCTTGGCTTCTTACACTCCCTGCTTATGTGACCACTTCCCCCACAGTTGAAACACTTCATGCCTCCACAATCTCTAGCCATATTGCCAGGTTTCCCACACTTGATACAAACATTCGACCCCCATCTACACTCGCCACCGTGCTCCTTCCCGCACTTGCCACACTTCTTCAACTCAGCACCAACTGTGACCACACGTCGGTCACCTACCCTCGCCACCTTATTATTTGGAGCGGCTCTACCACGTCCAAACCGTTTCCCATTCTAGTTCCGCCCATCCCTACTCGTCTTCTTCTCTTCAGCCACCACCACCCCACGCTCATATAAATCTACCAACCAATCGACCACCAACCTAAAAGTGCTCGTCCGGGCAGCGATCATATGCCTACGGATATCCGCCGGCACCCCTGGATGTATCTTTTAATCTTTCGTGACAGGGTGTCACCTGATCGGCACCAGCCATGCCATTTCATTGAACTTTGTGGTGTACTCTTGGTGTGTCATAGTTCCCGCCTCCAGTTGCAGAAACTCTCTCTCAACCTTGTCCATTTCTCGGTGAGGACAAAACTCCTCGATCACTAACTTCTTGAACTCTGACCATCTCATTCTCCCGATCGCCCGACTACCCTCGGCTTGGACTATATTGTCCCACCAGCACAGAGCCGAGTCTACAAATGAATAGGTAGCGAACTTAACCTTCCGGTCTTCTCGGCACTCGCTGATATCAAGTACCGCCTCCATTTCCCTCACCCACCGGTGAGCAGCAGCGACAGTGTCGTTTCCATCGAAAGTAGGGGATTTGCATCTCATAAACACCCCGTAGTTGCAGCCTCGGGTCGCCTCCAGGGCAGGCTCTTCTTCTTCCTCCTGAGGACCTGTTCCTTTCCTTTCTTTCCCCGTCTCTAACCGCCTTGATAACTTCGGTCACCACAGACGGTAAAATCGTCTGCATGACCAGATGAACTTCTTCCACCACTGCCTCCTTTACTGAGGCTCTCAGATTGGCGCTCTCGTCACCACCTTCCGGATAAGGAGCCTCTGGTTCTTCATGAACCACTTTCTCGACTCTTGGTCTCCCTCTCTTGGGTCGCGGTTCAGCACCGTGACCTCCACCACGAGAGGCCTTCGAAGATCTACCACCAGCCATCTTCTAACACACTGAAAGATTCAAACACCAACACAGTCATTCAAGGGAACAGCTCAGTTTATGTCAAGTATAGTAAGTCCCTAATTATAGGGGCCAGTTGTGATTAGCCACTTACTTTACTTTTCATACCCTGAGCATTACCTGTCCTGACTACATTAGTATTTTAATCTACATACAACACATAACCAATACCATGCGCACATAACCGGTTAACATTACGAAAATACCTGATGGCACGCAGCTACTCAGATTGGCATCTCTTCGCATTCCGTCCCATTCTCAGTTTAAGTTAAGGTTTATTTTGAAAATTTAACCATTTCATTTAAACATTGGCTCTGATACCAACTTGTAAGGCCCCGTTCTCGGGACGCTCACAGCTGGTAAATCATCGCCCATAAAACATATACTTTACATTTAATCATTCATACAACATTATAGTGGAAGTCTAAAGAAATAATTTTATATCATTACAAATGCTTTTGCAAGTTAATACAAGCGTTCATTTCAAAACATCATTCGTTCGCATTATAATGCAAAAAATTAACAAAAGAATGTCATCCAAAAGAGCTGAGTAACCACCTCGTGCCATCCTCAGCAACGTTTACCTGCCAACTGAAAACGTATAAATGTCAGCGTTACTGAGTGAGTTCT
The DNA here is from genome assembly GCA_025506515.1 of Flaveria trinervia. NCBI lineage: Eukaryota > Viridiplantae > Streptophyta > Magnoliopsida > Asterales > Asteraceae > Flaveria > Flaveria trinervia. Next base: position 20,476 of record JACCIX010001070.1, on the reverse strand, counting down.
AGTTTTATAATAAAACATACATAAAATCGTTATTTATTTCCTTTCAGAGCCATACTATATGTTTCATTCGTTCGTGATCATACATCATATGTACATACAGATAATATCATTATTATCTTCCATTACGTTCGTTAACCTTCGTTCATTCATTAAATCTAGTGACATGTACATTGCCCCGAACATTGTGCACGAAGCGGGTAACTAGGCCTGAGGTCTTTCATAGACCTCGAACATTGTGCACGAAGCTAGCTCCAGTAACTAGGGCAAGTACATTCACCATTTATCTTTTCTTTTTCATTTCGGATCAATGCCATATGCTATACCCCGAACATTATGCACGAAGCTGGTTAGTGGGCCTGAGGTCTTTCATAGACCTCGAACATTGTGCATGAAGCTGACTCCAGTACCTAGGGCAAGCAGGAAGAATCCATACATATGGTCAATCACAAGGATTGGACCCCAGTGCGCATCCTTCTGGGGTAGCTAACCCGCACACAATTGAGCTAACACCCTTCATTAGGTGTGGACCTCCATACATTTGCTTGCAAGAATTTTTACGTTCATTCATCCGTTAATGCATGCATTCATTCTTCATGTTCCTTTTTCATTATCTTTCACTTTATGTTACATAATACTTTCGGTTTATTCATTAACATAACACGTAAAGCCATGGGAAAATAAACATTCATCATCATAAGGAACATAACATATCATCATACATCATCATACAGGGCATCATACATACATCATGTATAACCATGCAACATCATCATCATCATCATGCATAAGCATCAATCATAATACATAACATGCCCATCATACCATCTATGACCCCAAAAGTCAACTTATATAGTCCCCGGGGAATCTCCCAAGTCAAAGCCTACTTTACACATTTTCCCCAAAAATCAGAAAAATATTCTAAGTCCTTAGGCGCATGGGCACTATGCAGGCGCATGGGCACTATGTAGGCGCATGGACACTATGCAGGCGCATGGGAAACACTTAGGCACTTGGACAACTTTCAGGCGCATGGGTACTATTCAGGCGCATGGGGAACACTTAGGCGCATGGGCAACTTTCAGGTGCATGGGTACTATTCAGGCGCATGGGGAACACTTAGGGCATGGGCCACTTGGGCACATGAGCACTATTGGGGCCCATGGCCCTACACTTAGTCATCCGACTAACATTTCTAGGCGCATGGACCACTGTTCAGGCGCATAGGCTATACTTAAACATTCCTAAGGCAAATTTTGGGCGCGCATGAGCTATTGTTTAGGCGCATGGCTTGCACTTAATTCTTTCTAAGGCAATTTCAGGCGTATGAATACTTATCTAGGCGCATGAGCTTCTATGAAATATGTTTCTAGGATGTTTTCAACCCCATTCATCAACCCATTGTCCTAAGCATAATAGGGCTATTCTAAACATGTAGCCTATAAACATTCAAGAACCAACATCCAACATACGCAAAACACACGGGTATTCACAAAGAAACTTGGTAAAATCATTTTAATACGTTTTCAGCCCCAAAGATAGTTTAAAACATGTAAAGACCGGGGCCTAGAACTCACCTGGGCAACTTGGGTGGTCTTCCTTTTAACCCGCTTGCAAAGAGTTCAAACACCTAAAAACAACACCAAAAACACACACACCCGAGTACAAACACAACCCATAAGCACATAAACACATAACCCGGATGAAACCCGTCATAAAAACATAAAAACCTTGAATTCTTACCTTTAATTCACCTCTCCTCTTCCTTTTCTTCTTCAACCGAGAGCTTTCTCTGCTCTCTCTCTCTCTCTCTAAAACCAAGAAAATATGGTGGAGTGAGGTGAGGGTGGGCTGCCATGCCCACCTTTACACCAACTTTTGAAAGTTTTGTCCTTTTTGGACATTTTCGTCCCTCCACTTGGACTTTATTTCCTTTCTTGTTTTTATTCTTTATACCATGTCTTTTAAAAATAACCGGGTGTTACAGCCGCCACCAGTGTTGCTTGCCGGTCACATTGGTGGCGTTAGTGTCGCTTAGAGGTTTGGTGGTAATAAACAACACAAAAGGGTATGTTTTAATTTTATGATTCTACAAAGGTTATTTTGGTCATTTTTCCTAGTTTGATGTGATCTATTGTTGATCCTTATTGGTTTAATGGTTTCGGTGTTATTTTGGTGAAGACACGTACTACAGGTTGTGATGTAACTCCCCATTTGGCATGGCAACTTATGTTGCAGTCATTGCGGTGGTCTGAGCATTCGTTACCTAAATTCATATGTGATACGGTGGCGTTGTTGACCCTGTTGGTGTTGTTTGCAAGTCACATTTGATGGTGTTAGTGTCGCTATGAGGTTTGGTGGTCATAAACAATATAAAAGGGTAAATTTGTAATTTTATTCTTTTTAAAAGGTTATTTCGGGTATTTTTCTTGGTTTGATGAGATCTGTTGTTGATCTTTTTTGGTTTTGTATTTTTGGTGTTGTTTTGGTGAGGTCTTGTACTACAGCCTGTGATGCAGCTTCCTATTCGGCGTGGCAACTTATGTTGCAGCCATGGCGAAGATCTAAGCCTATGTTATATAAATTCATATGGTTTTGACCTATATTTTAAAAGACAAGTTCATGAACAATACAAAAGGGCAAGTCTGTAATTTCATGATTTCTACATACGTTGTTTTGGTTATTTTGCTTGGTTTGATGGCATTTTGTTGTAGAGGCTAATTGTTTTTCTTGTTTTTGGTGTTGTTTTGGTGAAGACCTATACTATAAGATGTGATGCGGCTCCCTATTTGGCGTGGCAACTTATGATGCAACCATGGTGAAGATCTAAGTCCTGGTTACTTAAATTCATATGTGATACGCTAGTGTTGTTGTCCCCTACCAGTGCTATTTTTTGGTTGTATTTAGTAGTGTTAGTGTCACTATGAAGTTTGGTGGTCATAAACAACACAAAACGATAGATCTTTAATTTTATGATTGCTTCAAAGGTTATTTTTACCATTTTGCTTGGTTTGATGAGATTTGTTATTGATCCTGGTTGGTTTCGTGTTTTTGGTGTTGTTTTGGTGATGACCCATACTACAGGTTATGATGCAACTCCCTATTTGGCATGACAACTTATGTTGTAGACATGGCAGGGATCTGAGCCTAAGTTACATTCATATAGTGTTGACCTATATGTTAGAAAGACAAGTTCATTAACAGTACAAAATGGTTAGTCTGCAATTTAATGACTTCTGAAGAGGCTATATTGGTGATTTTGCTTGGTTTGATGAGATTTGTTGTAGATCCTAATTAGTTTTGTGTTTTTGGTGTTGTTTTGGTGAAGACCTGTATTACAGGCTGTGATGCAGCTCCCTATTTGGCACGGTAACTTATGTTGCATCCATGGCAGATATTATATGTGACACGATGGCATTGTTGGCCGCAACCAGTGTTGTTTGCGTCTAGTGGTGTTAGTGTCACTGTGAGGCTTGGTGGTCATAAACAACACAAAAGGGAGTTTGTAATTTTATGTTTTCTGCATATGTTATTTTTGTCATTTTACATGGTTTGTTGTGATCTGTTGTTGATCCTGATTGGTTTTGCGTGTTTCGTGTTGTCTTAGTGAAGACCTATGCTAAGATGAAGTTGAGTTCCTATGAGACATTTTGTGATTCCAAGTTAACATGTATGTGGTTATGATGATATGTCTGAGCCGTAGTCACTTAAGCTACATTCTCAGTTCGAACCCTGTAGCGAAGTGCGAACAATTAACACTAGTAATAAAGAAACAAGTTATTAGAAACCATAAAGGTAAATAGTTATTTTCGAGGCATGTAAAATATATATTATAAAAGTAGGGATGACAAGGGGTCAAGTATTTTGCAACCCCAGTCCCAGTCCAATATGTGGGTGTTAAATTTTGTCCATACCCGAACAACTACCCTAAGGCATTGCCGGGTAACAATGGATATTGATTGAGATTATGGTGAAAAAGGTAATGGAATTTGTGGGTTTATAGGTGGTGATTGAAGAAGATAGTACGATTATGACGAAAGAAAAGAGGGGGTCGATAAAAAAACAGTGGCATGGTGGTGTATTTGGTTTAGCAGGGAGTGGTGGTAGGGTTTGTTGGGCCTATAGGTCTAAGATACAATGTATAACTATGCTGCAATTGATATATGATCACAATAGGTCAAACATCTTGCAAATAATAGATTACACTTTTAAACTACGCTGTAATGTATACCATCCGGTTTCATGTTTAGACAATTATCACTGAGTAAAATGATAATTTACGAAACACATCATATTATTATTATTCTATTTTATGAAGTAACAAAATATAAATAATACGTGAATATAAATGATCATTTGTATATATATGATTAAATGCAAGAGCTGTGTGTATGTTACTAGTTTTAACATTATGTAATACGTGTCATCTAAATGTTAGACAAATGAATGGCACAACATATATGTTGCTGAGTATATGTGTCAAAGATATGTAACAAGTGTTTACAAAAGTCTAATGGTAAGAAGAAGACGTTTCTTTGACATGTATACTTCTAAATCTATTTAACATAAATCATATCAAGATTTATATGTAGATTCTTTGTTGCCTCATGCATCTGTTATGAAGGATTCTATTTATTTACAAAACTTTTAATTTTGCATTTTACCAATTCATAAGTGGCAAACATGCTAACACATTATAGGATTTCAACTTTGAAATCTATAAGCATCAATCAAGTTAGATCAATATTCTTTAAATTATTAGAAAGTTCAATTTGAAGTTTTGAATAATATTCATAACAAACCATATGTCTTGTTACCACATATAAAGCAAGCTATTACCAATTTCTAATCACCTCACTTTCAGATCACAAACCAAAATGCATACTTTAAAAGTAAAAACTGAAAAACTAAAATTAATGAAACAAAGAGATAATTTATTACCTAATTGTTCAACTCTAAGAGAATTGATAGAATTGTAGCTACAACCGTCATTAAGTTAGACTTGATTCATAGACTAAGCAGGTGAACATATGATATAAAGGTATTTTTGTATTTCTTATGTGCGAGGAAACCTCAACGACCAATGTTTTAGCAGTTGATGATTGTTCTATAACTAATTATTGTCTTTCAGGGTCAAACTTCCTACCTTAGAACAAATAAATGCTCTTGTAAAATCACACCAATTAAGACCCATGTACTATGCATTTAAATGCCCTAAATTATAATGAAAATTATTAGATATCTCGAAAATCCCCATCTTGAAATTTTTTTCTTACCCAATAACTAACTTCTATTTTATGTGAAAACAGGGTAATGAATACCATAAAAGTTGATAGGGAAGAAAGGATAAAATAGTAATTTACCCAATGTGTAAGACGCCTAGTTCAGACGTACATCTCTTAATGGCATTCACCTACTTACCGAGCGTTACCTCCATCAAATTCGCCTCATTGCATCCCACCTTAACGAGTATGATTTATCTCCCCTCGATTTAAACGAGTATGATTTATCTCCCCTCGATTGTCTCTCTTCACCTTAAGACCCCCTAAACTGCCACTTGTCTCATCTACAATTCGTCCTCTAGCACCGCCGTCTACAACACTTCCATCACTTTCTTAGCCATGAAGGTTCTACATATGTTTTTGTCATGTTTTCACCGACCTATCCACCGAAGCAACTTTGTCACAATCGGTAATTTATTGTGTCACTGTGGCAACCCATCTTACTCTGCTCTTTATACATTTTCTTTCTCCGTCGACATCGACCTTCTCCTTTCTTAAATAATTCCGGGTGATTTGCAATTGTCTGCATTATTATTTAGGTTGTGGTTTTTTGTATTGATTTTTTATTGGTCTTATTTATTATTTTCATAACATTTTACTTTGGGATTCTTAGTTTGGAGATTGAATAATATGTTAGGGGTTTCATCGCACGTAAAACATATACTTTACATTTATTCATCAAAACATTGCGGTGGAAAACATAAAACAGGTAGCACTTCATTTCATCCTAAAAACTTTTGCAAAATAATGCATCATTTGTTGGTTACAAAATTATATCGTTGTATTTCATCACAATATCCTTAATTAAATGGATGCCATCCAAAAGAGCTGAGCAGCCGCCTCGGGCCATCCCCAGCAACATTTACCTGCCAACTGAAAACGTATAAAAGTCAGCGTTACTGAGTGAGTTCTAGTTTTATAATAAAACATACATAAAATCGTTATTTATTTCTTTTCAAGGCCCATACTATACGTTTCATTCGTTCGTGATCATACATCAAACGTACATACATATAATATCATTATTATCTTCCATTACGTTCGTTAGCCATCGTTCATTCATTACATCTTGTGACATATACAATACCCCGAACATTGTGCACGAAGTTGGTTACTAGGCCTGAGGTCTATCATAGACCCCGAACATTATGCACGAAGCTGACTCCAGTACCTGAGGCAAGTACATTCACCGTTCATCTTTTCGTTTTATTTCGGATCAATGCCATAGGCTATACCCCGAACATTGAGCATGAAGCTGGTTATTGGGCCTGAGGTCTTTCATACACCCCGAACATTATGCACGAAGCTGACTCCAGTACCTGGGGCAAGCGGCAAGGATCCCATACGTGTGGTCAATCACAAGGATTGGACCCCAGTGTGCATCCTTCTGGGGTAGCTAACCCGCACACAGTTGAGCTAACACCCTTCATTGGGTGTGAACCTCCATACGTTTGCTTGCGAGACTTTTTACGTTCATTCGTTCGTAATGCATGCATTCATTCATCATGTTCCTCTTTCATTATTTTCACTTTACGTTACATAATACTTTCGGTTCATTCATTAACATAACATGTAAACCCATGGAAAGATAAGCATTCATCATCATAGGAACATAACATAACATACCATACATACATCATCACAGGACATCATACATACATAACATACATCATGCATAATCATGCAACATCATCATCATCATCATCATCATACATGCCCGTCATACCATCTATGACCCCAAAAGTCAACTTATAGTCCCCCGGAAATTTCCCAAGTTAAAGCCTACTTTACATATTTTCCCCAAAAATCAGAAAAATATTCTAAGTCCTAGGCGCATGGGCACTATGCAGGCGCATGGACACTATTCAGGCGCATGGGGAACACTTAGGCGCATGGGTCACTTTCAGGCGCATGGGGACTTCTGGACGTCTGAACACTTAGTAAATTCCAGCCCAATCTTGGCGCATGGATACTACTCGGGCGCATGAACACTTAGGCGCATGGGCCATTTGGGCGCATGGGTACTATTCGGGCGCATGAACACTTAGGCGCATCGGCCACTTGGGCGCATGGGCACTATTAGGGCGCATGGCCCTACCCTTAGTCATCCGACTTACATTTCTAGGCGCATGGGTCACTATTCAGGCACATGAGCAGAACTTAAACATTTCTAAGGTAAATTTTGGGCGCATGAGTTACTGTTTAGGCGCACGACTTACACTTGATTCTTTCTAAGGCAATTTCAGACGTATGAACACTTATCTAGGCGCATGAGCATTCTGTAAACATGTTTCTAGGATATTTTCAACCATAATCATCAAACCCATCGGTTCTAAGCATAATGTGGCTATTTTAAACATGAGTAGCCTATAAACCATCCAGAACTAACATCCATCATTCACATTACATACGGGTATTCACATACACTTTGTAAAAATCATTTTAATACGTTTTCAGCCCCAAATATGTTTGAAACATGTAAAAACCGGGGTCTAGAACTCACCTGGTGCAACTTGGGTGTTCTTCCTTTTAACCCGCTTGCAAAGAGTTCAAAACACCTAGAAATAACACCAAAAACACACACACCCAAGCACAAACACGACCCATAAGCATACAAGCACATAACCGGGATAAAACCCAACATAAAAGCATAAAAAACTTGAATTCTTACCTTGAATTCGACTTCTTCTGTTCTTCTTCTTCAAAACCGAGTTATGCGCTTCTTCCCTTGTTTCTCTCTCTAAAATGACCGAAAATTGGGTGTAGAAAAGGTGATGGGCGGCCATGCCACCTTTATCACCAACTTTTCTAAAGTTTTGTCCTTTTGGACACTTTTGGTCTCTCCACTTGGACCTTATGGCTTTTCTTTCTTTTATTCTTAATTTTCTTGCTTTTAAAAATAACCGGGTGTTACAAGTCCACCCCCCTTATATAGGTTTCGTCCCCGAAACCTGTTATTCCTCGAACAGATAAGGATAAGGCTGTCTCATCTCCTCCTCAGTCTCCCATGTAGACTCGGATCGCTTCCTGTGCTTCCACTGTACACGCACAAGAGGAACCACTTTATTTTTCAGCCTCTTCTCTTTACGATCAATGATTGCCATTGGTTGCTGTACATAATTGAGCCTTTCATCGACTTCGATATCCTCCAGTGGAACAATCATGTCTTCGTCAGCTATACACTTTCTCAGATGAGACACATGGAATGTCGGATGAATCCCACTTAACTCATCCGGTAATTCCAACCTATAGGCCACCTCTCCTACTCGAGCAATGATTCGGAAAGGGCCTCTATATCTTGGGCTCAACTTGCCCCGCTTCTTGAATCTGATAATTCCCTTCCAAGGTGAGACCTTCAACATAACCCGGTCACCCACCTGGAACTCGATCGGTCTGCGTCATTTATCGGCATACGACTTCTGTCTATCTTTAACTGCCTTCATGAAGGCTTTGATCCTCTCCAGCTTATCGGTCGTAGCCTCGATTACCTCGACGCTCCCCAATTCCTTTTGACCAATATCACCCCAACAAATGGGTGTTCTGCATCGCCTACCGTATAGCATCTCGTATGGTGGCATACCAATGCTGGCATGATAACTATAGTTGTACGAGAATTCATCTAACGGTAAGTGGTCGTCCCAACTTCCTCCAAAGTCAATCACACATGCCCGAAGCATGTCTTCCAATGTCTGAATGGTCCTATTTGACTGACCATCAGTTTGGGGATGGTAAGCCATCCTAATATGTAACCTTGTCCCCATGGCATCGTGAAATTTCTTTTAGAATTTAGATGTAAACCGGGTGTCACGATCAGACACGATAGACACCGGCACGCCATGACGAGTTACAACCTCCTTGATGAACAGGTCAGACAACCTCTCGGATTAATATGTCTCGCGAATCGGTAGGAAGTGAGCACTCTACGTCAAGCGGTCAACAATCACCCATATGGCATCGTATCCTTTCGGAGTACACGACAACTTCGTAATAAAATCTATGGTGATGTGCTCCCACTTCCATTCCGGTATATCCAAAGGTTGGATCTTCCCATACGGCTTTTGATGTTCCGCCTTCACTTGCAAACAAGTAAGGCATTTGTTCACATACTCCACCACGTCACGCTTCATACCCAGCCACCAATAATCCTTCTTCATGTCTCGGTACATCTTTGTGGCACCAGGATGGATAGAGTATCGGGACTTGTGAGCTTCATCCATAATCTTCTCACGTAGATTCCCGAAATGAGGAATCCACACCCGTCCAAATCGAGTTTTAACACCAAGTGTGTTTTCACTCAATTCCCCAACCAGACCTCTCATTCTTTCAGGGTTTAGATGATCTTCTCTTAATGCCTCATCCTGAAACTCCTTGACTTGCTTCATTACGTCAGAGGTCATGATTAGTTGGTATGCTTTCACCCGAATCGGCTTGGGCCTCTCCTTCCGGCTAAGGGCATCAGCCACCACGTTAGCTTTGCCCGGATGGTAATGGATCTCACAATCATAACCCTTTATGAGCTCCAACCATCGCCTCTGCCTCATATTCAAGTCCTTCTGCTCAAAGAAGTACTTTAAGCTTTTGTGGTCGGTGAAGATGGTGCACTTCGTTCCATACAGATAGTGCATCCAAATCTTTAGTGCAAAGACCACGGCCGCTAGTTCCAAATCATGAGTAGGGTAGTTGACCTCACGAACCTTCAGCTGTCGGGAAGCGTAGGCTATAACTTTTCCTCTTTGCATTAACACACACCCCAACCCCGAGTAAGAAGCGTCTGAATACACCACCAAATCTTCGCTTCCATCAGGTAACGACAAGACAGGAGCTTGAGTTAATCTCTCCTTCAACTCCTCGAATGCCTTCTCCTGAGCCTGACCCCATACATACTTTACATCCTTCCGGGTCAACTTCGGGGTTGTTTGATTGTGCTGACTGAGTAAGATCTGACTGAGTAAGAAGCTGACCCAGTAAGAAGTTCTGACTGGGTCAGATCTTACTGAAAGTTGGCTGTTTGATTATGTATCTGACTGAGTCTGCTGAATGAATTTGAATTTAACCATCTCGTCCGTTGTTCTGACGAGTTTGAATTTAACTACTGTTGTGTAATCAATAAAAATAGTCAAATATATAAAAATAACATAATACCTTAAAATTCAAAATTTCATACAAAACAAATTAAACATAAATCACACATAATCCAAACAAACACATCCAATTTCAAACATATTACAAGAGTTTGCATACAAATCTAACTTGAAGCATCTGAAAGCAGTTGATTGGCAATTTGGTCACGCAAAGTAGCCATATATTCTACGCCTTCTGAACCCCACTCCATGGCTTGTGTGTTTTGACCCTCACTTCCTTCACCTTCACCATCAGTGGTAACCATAGTGTTCTCTTCAAAGTTTGTAAATAATTCATCTTGAATATTGTATTTTCTTATAAAATTATGGACTGCAAAACAAGCGATGACAACGTCTCTTTGCACTGAAAAAGGATAAGGAGCCATTTGTTTTAGTATTGGGAATCTTGCCTTCAATACACCATAAGCACGCTCAATAACATTTCTAAGGCAAGCATGAGCATGATTAAATCTTTCTTCCTTAGTTAAAGGCCTTCTTTGTCGGAAATAGGCTAACCAATACCTAGTATTGCGATATGGAGTCATAAATCCACGAGTGTTCGTATATGCAGCGTCGCAAAGGTAATATTTATCTGTAAATGTCAGTGTGACATCTATTATATAAAGAATACAAATAATATATCTAATAATATAAGTTATAGTTATATTATAAACCTGGTGGAGGGAATCGAAATCCAGATGTCGGATTAAATGCAACTTCTCTCAAAACCCGTGAATCATGTGTTACGCCTTCCCATCCAGCCCATACAAAGGTGAATATCATATCAAAATCACATATTCCTAACACATTTTGATAACATTCACCTTTTCCTCTTCCCCTGAAATAAGTTTGTTGATCAGCGGGCACAACTGCATGTACAAGAGTTCCATCCAAAGCACCTATTGCTCGAGGAAATATTCCTTTTAACCTTTGAAGTCGTTCCGATGTATTTGTAGTTTCAGCTGAAGATGTTGGGACTATAATTTATTTAGCAAAACACATCATTGCAAGCAGACCCTGTGAAAACATTTATGAACCGTTTGATTAGAGTGTTGAAATCGTCGTTTAACAACTCGGAATCGTTCATTATGCCCTATAATATGTAAGAACATTGCCATTTTCTCTTCAATGCTTATCGTCCTACTAGCTCGCAACCAATTTCATTGTGTAAAATAATTGCATAATAGTACAAACGCCTCGCGTGAAAGTCTCATCATTTCTTGACATTATGTAGAAGATCCATGTAGTAATTCATGTGTGTATGCATGCCCAGTTAAAGCAGAATCATTATCTCATATTCTTTCAATTATACCCTCTCGTTTCCTTTTCGTGCCAACTTCAACCAATACCATGAAAGTATAAAAAAGATAAAATTTCACCATTCGTATACATAGTTGAGCTGTTAACTGTCATTCAAAAGTAATACAAAAGTCATACAAAAGTCAAATGACATACCAAAGCCACATATACCAAATGTCATACAAATGTCATACAAGTTCATACAAAAATGGTACCAAATGTCATACAAGTTCATACAAAAGTGGTACCAAATGTCATACAAGTTCATACAAAAGTGGTACCATATGTCATACAAGTTCATACAAAAGTGGTACCAAATGTCAAACAAGTTCATACAAAAGTGGTACCAATATCATACAAGTTCATACAAAAGTGGTACCAAATGTCATACAAGTTCATACAAAAGTGGTACCAAATGTCGTACAAGTTCATACAAAAGTGGTACCAAAAGTCATACAAAAGTCAACCAAAAGTCATACAAAAGTCAACCAAATAATCCAAACTTTCTCCCAACATTTCTCACCCACGCCTCGCAACTCACCGGCTTAAGACGTAACCAAACTTTTCTAACATCAACACTTTCACCAAATAGCAAAAGAGCTATGTTATATCTCGGATCTTCTACCCCTCATTCCATTTTTTCCAACTTATCCATGCATGCGTCCATTTCATTGTCAATATATTTCTTCCCGCCAACATCCTTGCAACATTGATAATTTCATTCCCACTTCTCTTAAGTCGTCATCTATTGTTTTTCTACGAACTTCTTTGCTACTTTTAGTATTTGCCTTTCATTTTGACCGGCTAGAGGATTCTTCACTTATAGGTGGGGCTCTGTTTCCATCTGAGTGCACTGAACATCATCCAACTCATGCTCAGAGAATCCTTCAGTTGGATGAGGAAGTGTAGAAGATGGCCCCCAACTATGAATGTCAGTCGTGGTCACTCCCTCAAACAGTTTGGTGCAAAGATCAGGGAAAGGAAGGGGCGTATTTCTCAACTTTTCCACAAACTTGTTTAACTGTTTAAAATTTTTTATAGATATAATAAAGCTACTAACAAAAAATAATGTTATTAAAAAGGTTTTCATATTAAAAAATACCTTTGCCTCCGCTTCCCATTCTTCATCACTCATTTGAAAGTGTTGGTTATAGGATCATAAATATTCTCCGTTTTGTTTTTTAGTTTGACCCAGGCCCCGTACTTTGACTTCAGGTAGTCATATCGATTTCTCATTTGTTTATGGTCAACAATGAAATTATGATAATTTTTTAGTTTTTCCGCAACAACTTTCCATGAGCTTCCTTTTAGGCTACTACCCTCCCGACCGTTGTTTGTTACTTCATGTATACATGCTTCGAGAAATGTTTTGTCGACATAATCCGACTTCCAATTAACTCTAGCTTTTTTTTCTGTCATGCCTAGATCAAGAACTAATATCAAAACATATATACTTGACAACATAAGCTATATACTTGACAACATATACACATATATGCTTGACAACATATACATATATACTTGACAACATATCAACATATACTTGACAACATATACATATATATATTATATATATATATTATATATATATATATATATATATATATCAAACCAACATATGTACTTGACACATATACTTGACAACATAATCAACATATACTTGACAACATATACACATATATATAGATCAAACCAACTATTGTGCTTTCTCCAAATCACCTAAAAATCCAATATATATGCTGCTAATTGAAAGAACAGTCAAACAATATATATGCTGCTAATTAACAACCAACCTAAAAATCAAACTATTGACCTAAAAATCCAAACCTAATCATCTAACAACACATTATCAAGCACCAAAATGAAGAAAATTAGCACACGTACCTGCAGATCGAGGAGGGGAGATGGTTGTCGGTTTCGGTTGCAAGTGGGTGTCGCAAATGTGTCGCCGGCAGATGGAGGAGTGTCGCGGCGGTGGGGGTGTCGCGGGGGGGGGGGGGGGGGCCTGTGCGTGGTGGGGCTGTGCGCGGTGGGGTGTCGCGACGGTGGGGTTGTCGCCGGCGGCGGTGGGTAGCGGGGGTGTTGGCAGAGCACCTTGTTGAACGGGATTGTTTCTTCAGAGCTTTGACGAGGTTTGTGTGTGGAGAATGGGTCAGCAAGTATTTTTTTAAAGTCTGGGTCAGAATCTAACCTCTCGATCAGCCGGGTCAGATTACAAATCAAACGGGCTGACCCGCTGACCGGGTCAGCCGGTCAGCCCAGTCAGTCCAGTCAGCCCATATCAAACAGCCCCTTAGTCAGTGGAGAAGCAATCTTAGAGAAGTCTTGGATAAATCTCCTATAGTAGCCCGCCAACCCAAGAAGGTTTGTGTGTGGAGAATGGGTGCAAGGTTTGTGGGGGGGGCTGTGCGCGGTGGGGCTGTGAGCGGTGGGGCTGTGCGCGGTGGGGGTGTGCGCCGTGGGGTGTCGCGACGGTGGAATTGTCGCCGGCGGAGGTGTCGCCGCGGCGGTGGGTAGCGGGGGTGTTGGCAGAGCACCTTGTTGAACGGGATTGTTTCTTCAGAGCTTTGACAAGGTTTGTGTGTGGAGAATGGTCAGCAAGTATTTTTTTAAAGTCTGGGTCAGAATCTAACCTCTCGATCAGCCGGGTCAGATTACAAATCAACGGGCTGACCCGCTGACCGGGTCAGCCGGTCAGCCCAGTCAGTCCAGTCAGCCCATATCAAACACCCCCTTAGTCAGTGGAGAAGCAATCTTAGAGAAGTCTTGGATAAATCTCCTATAGTAGCCCGCCAACCCAAGAAACTATGAATCTCAGATGGCGTCTTTGGAGACTTCCATTGCGTCACTGCCTCTACCTTAGCCGGGTCCACCATAATCCCATCGGGATTCACCACATGACCCAAGAACTGAACTTCATGCAACCAAAACGTGCACTTGGAGAATTTTTTATAAAACTTCTCCCTTCTTAACGTCTCCAGAACCTCCCGAATGTGACCGGCATGCTCAATCTCACTCTTCGAATAAATCAGGATATCATCAATGAACACAACCACCGATTTATCTAACATTGGCCGACACACTCGATTCATCATATCCATAAAAGCAGCTGGCGCATTGGTCAATCCAAACGACATAACGAGGAACTCATAGTGACCGTAGCGCGTGCGAAAAGCTGTTTTAGGAATGTCCTGCTCCTTCACTTTTAGTTGATGGTAACCAGATCGAAGATCTATCCTTGAAAACCAACTGGCACCTTGGAGCTGATCAAATTGATTGTCTATTCTTGGTAGGGGGTATCAGTTCTTCACCGTCAATTTGTTCAACTCTCGGTAGTCAATACACATCCTCATACTATCGTCTTTCTTCTCACAAATAATACCGGAGCACCTCATGGAGAGATACTCAGTCTAATGAACCCCTAATCCAGCAGTTCTTGCAACTGCTCCATTAACTCTTTCATCTCAGTCGCAGCCAACCGGTACGGTGCCTTGGGAACGGGTTGAGCACCGGGTATCAAGTCAATTTGGAACTCAACCTCGCGATCTGGTGGCACACCGGGTAAGTCTTCCGAGAGTACGTCCGGAAAGTCGCACACCACTGGTACTTTGGATAATTGCGGTACTGAGGCATCCACATCTTTTATGTATGCCAAGTAGGCACTACATCCGCGTCTCATGCACTTTCCCGCCACCGCCATCGAAATCACCCTCGGGATTCGTGACGCGATCACCATAACCGTCCCCTCATTTTCGTCAGGCGTTGTCAATCGTATCATCTTCTTGCGACACACGATATTTGCCTCATAGGTTGTTAACCGTCCATCCCTAGTACTACATCAAATCCACCTAGGGTATCACCTGTAACTTAGCAGCAAACCTATGACCTTCTAGTTCTATGGCACAGTCCTCTATCCCTCCGTAATTCTAGTGGACTTATCGATAGCAGTTTCAACATCAAATGGTGCACTGACCTTTCTACTACTAACAAGCAACTTAGCACAGAAAGTAGTGGAAATAAAACTCCTGCTAGCACCAGAATCAAACAATACAAATGCATAAGTTGGTTTGCCACAAACATACCTGACACGACATCGGGATCAGCTCTGGCCTCCTCCTCGGGTCATGGTGTAAGCTCTGGCACCTGCTCTCTACCATCCTTCCTCCAGCTTCTTCTTTGCCCCATAGCTCTTCACCCTCTACTTCTTACAGTCCCTGCTCACGTGACCTTCTTCACCACAAGAAAAGCACCGCCTCATATCGCAGTTCTTCACTACGTGCCCGTCCTTCCACATCAGAAACAGACATTGCTCCCCATCTACATTTCCCGGGGTGCCTGCGTCCACACTTATCACACCTGTTCAACCCCGCAATTCCAGTCGTCCTCATTGTTCCAAAACTCTCGTCCCATGGCTTCTTACAGTCTCTAGCGATGTGGCCAGACTTACCAAACCTGAAGCATACATTCATCCCAATCCTGCACTCACTGGTATGCTCCCTTCCACATTTGCCACACTTCCTTATCCCCGCACCGGATGAAGCTACACACTGGTTATGCATCCTGCAACCTTTTTTATATGGGGTGTAACCCCCCGTTCGACCCGCTTTCCATTGTAGTTCTTGTCATGCTACCCTCCTTGTTCATTTCAATCGCGGTCGTCTCCTTTACCTCCTTAATTACCTCAGTCACTATACCCGGACGAATCGTCTGCATGGCCCGTTGAACTCCCTCGACAACGGCCTCTGTCAACAGGGTCCTCAGACTAGCACTATCTTCACCGGCTTCCGGGTGATGGATCTTAGGCTCTTTGAGTGCTACTTCAGCAGCCCTAGCCATACTTCTTGTGACACGGACCAGCACCACGTCCACCACAATCTTCACCTGATGAAACTTTCAAAGATCTACCACCGACCATCCTCTAACTCACACTAAAAGATTCAAACACCAACACGGTCACTCGAGGGAACAGCTCATTTTATGTTAATTATAGTAAGTCCCTAATTACAGTGGCCAGTTGTGATTAGCCACTTACTTTACTCTTTATACCCCGAGCATTACCTGTCCTGACTACATCATTATTTAAATCTACATACAACACATAACCACATACCATGCGCACATAAACCGGTTAATATTACGAAAATACCTGATGGCACACAGCTACTCAGATTGGCATCCCATTCCCATTCCGTCCCATTCTAAGTTTAAGTTAAGATTTATTTTGAAAATTTACCCATTTCACTTAAACTTTGTCTCTGATACCAACTTGTAAGGCCCGGTTCCCGGGACGCTTACAATTGGTGATTCATCATACGTAAAACATATACTTTACATTTATTCATCAAAACTTGCAGCGGAAAACATAAAACAGTGGCATTTCATTTCATCCTAAAAACTTTTGCAAAATAATGTATTTTGTCGGTTACAAAATTATATCGTTGTATTACATCACAAAAGCCTTAATTAAATGGATGCCATCCAAAAGAGCTGAGCAGCCGCCTCGTGCCATCCCCAGCAACGTTACCTGCCAACTGAAAACGTATAAAAGTCAGCGTTGCTGAGTGAGTTCTAGTTTTATAATAAAACATACATTAAATCATTATTTATTTTTTTTCTTTTCAAGCCCATACATACGTTTCGTTCATGATCATACATCAAATGTACATACAGATATATCATTATTATCTTCCATTACGTTCGTTAGCCATCATTCATTCATTACATCTTCTGACATGTACAATCCCCGAACATTGTGCACGAAGCTGGTTACTAGGCTTGGGGTCTATCATAGACCCCGAACATTGTGCACGAAGCTGACTCCGGTACCTGAGGCAAGTACATTCACCGTTCATATTTTCGTTGTATTTCGGATCAATGCCATAGGCTATACCCCGAACATTGTGCACGAAGATGGTTACTGGGCCTGAGGTCTTTCATAGAACCTGAACATTATGCACGAAGCTGACTCCAGTACTTGGGGCAAGCGGTAAGGATCCCATACGTGTGGTCAATCACAAGGATTGGACCCTAGTGTCCATCCTCTAGGGTAGCTAACCCGCACACAGTTGAGCTAACACCCTTCATTGGCTGTGAACCTCCATACGTTTGCTTGCAAGAATTTTTACGTTCATTCGTTCGTTAATGCATGCATTCATTCATCATGCTCCTCTTTCATTATCTTTCACTTTACGTTACATAATACTTTCGGTTCATTCATTAACATAACACGTAAATGGAAAGATAAACATTCATCATCATAGAAACATAACATAACATACCATACATACATCATCACAGGGCATCATACATACATAACATACATCATGCATAATCATGCAACATCATCATCATCATCATACATGCCCATCATACCATCTATGACCCCAAAAGTCAACTTATAGTCCCCCGGAAATTTCCCAAGTTAAAGCCTACTTTACATATTTTCCCCAAAAATCAGAAAAATATTCTAAGTCCTAGGCGCATGGGCACTATGCAGGCGCATGGACACTATTCAGGCGCATGGGGAATACTTAGGCGCATGGGTCACTTTCAGGCGCATGGGGACTTCTGGACGTCTGAACACTTAGTAAATTCCAGCCCAATCTATGCGCATGGATACTATTCGAACGCATGAACACTTAGGCGCATGGGCCACTTTGGCGCATGGGCACTATTCGGGCGCATGAACACTTAGGCGCATCGGCCACTTGGGCGCATGAGCACTATTACGTGCCATCAGGTATTTTTGTAAGTTAACCGGTTTTATGTGCGCACGTGATGTGTTATGTACTGTTTGTAGATCTAAATACTGATGTAGTCAGGATAGGTAATACTCGGGGTGTGAAGAGTAAAGTAAGTGGCTAATCACAACTGGCCACTGTAATTAGGGACTTACTATACTTGACATAAACTGAGTCGTTCACTTATCTAGGGGCATGAGCATTCTGTAAACATGTTTCTAGGATATTTTCAACCCTAATCATCAAACCTATCGGTTCTAAGCATAATGTGGCTATTCTAAACATAAGTAGCCTATAAACCATCCAGAACTAACATCCAACATTCATATTACATATGGGTATTCACATACACTTTGTAAAAATCAATTTAATACGTTTTCAGCCCCAAATATGTTTCAAAACATGTAAAAACCGGGGTCTAGAACTCACCTGGTGCAACTTGGGTGTTCTTCCTTTTAACCCGCTTGCAAAGAGTTCAAAACACCTAGAAATAATACCAAAAACCACACACCCGAGCACAAACACAACCCATAAGCATACGAGCACATAACCGGGATAAAACCCGACATAAAAGCATTAAAACCTTGAATTCTTACCTTGAATTCGACTTCTTCTGTTCTTCTTCTTCAAAACCGAGTTTGCTCTTCTTCTTGTTTCTCTCTCTAAAATGACCGAAAATTGGGTGTAGAAAAGGTGATGGGCGGCCATGCCACCTTTATCACCAACTTTTCTAAAGTTTTGTCCTTTTGGACACTTTTGGTCTCTCCACTTGGACCTTATAGCTTTTTTTTTTCTTTTATTCTTAATTTCTTGCTTTTAAAATAACCGGGTGTTACATATACACTGATCTGATGATGAATGAATATCTTAAGATTGTTTGTGGTTTCTTAAGTCTATCATACTCCCTTGTTTTTTGAAAGGTATGTATTTTTTCTAAAAGGTATGTTTTTTTCTAAAAGGTATGTATTTATTAATTATTGCCATGTGAAATATTTGTAAGTTTATCATCGGGCAAGTATGCAAATTTATTATTTTGACCATGCATGCTTGTTCATTGATTGTTGTTGTTCTACGACAGAATCTTAAACCCTCAATCGTTCAATTGATGGGGGGAGGGGTGGTATACAAAGATAAAAAAGTTGAATTTACACTAGAATTCTTTAATGTCATATATGGGGTAAATTAACCATAATACAGGGTTTCTGAATCGGTGAGAAATTATTGATGCAGTTTTGCAAGAACATTATCAGACACGGTAGGAAGTTTGACCTTGAACGACGATAATTCAGTTATAGAATAAGCATCAACTGCTATAACATTGGTCGTTGAGGTTTCCTCCGCACAGAAGAAATACAAATATACCTTTATACCATATGTTCATCTGCTTAGTCTATGAATCAAGTCTCACTTAATGATCGATTGCAGCTACATTTCATCCTTTCTGCTACAGTTGAACAATTCATCATATAATAAATTATGTCTTTGTTCCACTAATATTAGTTTTGCCATTTTTACTTTTAAAGTACGCATTTTGGTTTGTATCTAAAAGTGAGGTGATTCGAAATTGGTAATAGCCTGCTTCATATATGGCAACAAGGCTTATGGTTTGTTATGAACAAAAGTTTCAATTGAATTTTTTTTCTTATAATTTAAACAATATTGATCTGACTTGATTGTGCTAATAATTTCACACCAATTCAAGACCATGTACAATGCATTTAAATGCCCCAAATTAGAATGAAATTATTAGATAGCTCGAAAATCCTCATCTTAAACAAGTTTTCATACCCAATAACTACCTCTATTTTATGTTAAGACAAGGTAATGAATACCATAAAATTGATGGGGAAGGAAGGAAAATAATGGCAATTTGCCCAATGGGTAAGACGCCTATTCAGCATGTATCTCTTAATGGCATTCATCTCCTCATCAGTCGTTTCTTCCATTGAAGTTGCCTTCATTGCATCCACCTTAAACGTGTGTGATTTATCTCCCCTAGACCGTTGCTCTCCACCTTAAGAACCACTCAAAGGCCACT
>JACCIX010001307.1:117500-145430 GCA_025506515.1 Flaveria trinervia | reverse complement strand
TCAACACTCCATCCGCACGAATCAATCCTCATTCGTACGATTGAACCTTCATTCGGGCACTCAGCATTCAGTCGTACCGCCCACACCCAATCGCACGACTCAACAACCATACGCACGAATCACCTTCATTCATACGATCAGCTTCATTCGTACAACTAAACCTCCATTCGTACGACTTGGCATCAGTCGTGCGATACACGAACAATCGCCACAATCATCCGCATAAACTCAATCGCACGCATACACCCACTCGCATGACTCAGTCGCACAACACACCCAGTCGCACAACTCAGTCGCACAAAAGACACAGTCACACGACTCAGTTGCACGACACACCCAGTCGCACGACAAACCCAGTCGCCAGAACAATAGGTTTGCGACTGCAGAAATGCAGAGCAGCCTCCGGCTGCTCCATGCATGAGGGTTTACACCACAAGGACTTCCAGAAAAACATTTCAAACACACCCAAACAAGAAACATGTAGGAAAACAACACACGCACCCACCGACCTCATGTCTCGGGTTGGCCCCGAGCACCCGAATCCTAAATGGACAGCAGTAAACAGCAAGAAAAGGGACGTCCAAGGTCGTCTACCTACAAGAAAGGAGTAGACTCAGCTGTAGCCGAGGCTTTGCCAGTGAAGACGCGAAGAAACGGAGCGTTCGGTGCAAGGGAGGAGGAAAAACTGGAGAAGAAGAGATGAAGAAAAAGGAGATATAATGGAGGCTAGGGCTGGAATGGGGCTTATATACCCAACCCTAGTTTGGCAAAATGTCACATTTGGTCCCTGCACTTACCCTGAGTTCCCAAATTGTTTCGGGTGAAACGACTTTAATAGGCTAGTTATATTAATGATAAAATGTAATTAATGATATTGGTAACTTAAAAATGGTTTTATTAATGATAATAATATTATATATAAAATGGATATTTGTGAAAGTTATGTTGAAAATTGCAAAGTTTAAAGATAGCATATGTTTACGATGAGACACAAGCATAAAGATGAGAAAGCAGAATGATATCCACACGAATAGTTATAAGGAGATGAATGAACGTTCAAGAAAAGTTAACGAAACCGCGTTAATTGACGGACTTGTGGTGACGGATGTCACACCTCCCACCACCGATATTCACTTCAAAGCAGGTAATGATCAAAAGCCCTAGAAATCGAAATAGGTAGAAATCAAAAAGCCTAGATATCAAAGCATGTAGGGATGGAAGGTTCATTGGCCAAAAACCTCACCGCACACAACCAAATTCGATCAAGTCTTTACATCGTTTATTTCAAGTATAATATTTAATGGATGAAAACTTAATCATGTTTCTCTTATCAATTGATAGGCACTGATTTTGAGCTTAATGATGATGGTGATGACGATAATATTGTATTGCATAATGATATGGATTCGTGAGAATGAGAAGGACGATGACTCTCTGTTTCTTTTCTCAAGTACACTTATGTTTCATTTTTTTATCTTCTTTTATATTCATATAGTGATGCTCTTAGCTTCCTAAGTCAATAGTGAGTGCGTTGATTGAAGTTTGACTTGTTGATATCCTTGATTCTATTTGATTATTAATATTTGATTCAGTATTATTCCTAATTTCACTATATCAAGTGTATAGCTACTAATTTTTATAGGTCTTATATAAGTAAGCATCAAAGAAGATTACGATCACCAGCAAAGACGACGATGAAGAACATAGTTAATAGACGAACTGTTATACATATATGTACCTAGATCCTGATCTCAATGTAATATGTCTTGAATGTCTTACACTTATGTAATATTGGGTACTTAATGAAATGAGAATATTTGTTTGTGATTTATCTTGTTTAATATTTCATTAATGAGTTGATTAACGCATATTGACTTTATTATGTAGGTTTGTGGTTGATTGTTTTAATATAAATATCATTATTATGTTTAATACATTCAAACTTAACAACATGAAGTCATCATGCGAATGGCCCATGCTAATGGACCATACGCATAAACAACTTCATGCGAATGACTCAGTCACACGACTGAACCAAGAGACTGGATCCGTCGTATGATTGTCACATAAGATTGGCTCATTCGCACGACTGAACACTCAGTCGGGCGAATGGACCAACCGTATAACTTATCGCATGACTAAACCATGCAAATGGTTCAGTCGCTCAAATGAGCAACTCTAACCTGTAAATACCACCTAATTCGTGGAAAAACGTAAGCATTCAATCCACTTCGACTCCAGACGTACCCTAGCTGTCCAGAAGCCTCTAAGTTTGTACTCCAAGTTCATAGAATGCTATAGATCGATTCCTAATCGATTCTGACGTTAGATTCAATACATTATTGTGTCTATGCCCGTTCTAACTGATTGGATCACCAGTCAAATAGGATTCTGCACTATTTGGTTTGGTTTAACACAGTAATCGGTTGGTGTTTCGTTCAAATACCAGATCCTAACATGAACACTGGCGATACGTACACGTAACAATTCTGTAACATATACGTATCACTATCGACGTTAACTTTTGCTTCTACGTCTTTTCTTTTTGTATTTCCTTGATTACATATACGTATTACACAATGTACAAATTAGATAGATTGGAAAAGAAGACAAATATAATGAAGACTAAAGTGAAAATACGAAGAAAATGATGATGACAAAGAACATAGTGTGGAAGACAAACACTACAATTACGTATACATAATCGATCAATTACGTAGCTAAATGTAACTTTTCTTTTACATGTATTCTTTATTGATTTCCTTGATTACACATACGTATTATGCAACATACCAATCATTTGGATATGATAGAAGTTTGTAGGGTAAAAAAATATGAATTAAAGAAGATAATGGTTAGTTCAAAGGATCACATTTATAAAAGCATTTAGGGTACATATATGTAAGGAAGACGAACAAAACAAACACTAAAACATAATGAACAAGAGGAACACAAAGAACATGAAGATTTCTAGTTTTATCATAATCACATGTATGTAACATTCTTGCTACATATACGTATCTCGGCAGTTACATATGTGTACCACTGTTATATACATAACTCATTCTGGATTTTCATATGCATTCATTAAAAATTATACAAATATGTATGACAATGTTACATATACGTAATACATAATGTTACGCATACGTAACACAGTGTGATGCATGCATAATCATTCATTTTATTTACTTTAGTTGTCTTTTATTTTAAAAAAAATGATTATTAAAATTTTAAATCCAAAGTATAAAATATATATTTGATTACTTAAATATCATTTAAAAATATAAGAGAGATGTGAGAAGTGAGAGATAAAAAGAAGATGTGAGTAAATTTAGGAATTTGTTTCAATTACATATGGTAGTTACAATGCTAATTATTATATGTTCTTCCTATTTTGCCCTTATTTTTAACACTCATAATCTTTCATTTAATTACAAAATGCCACTAATTAATCTCAACTATACATAAAAAGATCAATGGTAATAAATAGTTTTTTGGTTTTCATTATAATAGGGTTTTCATTGGAACCCTCCTATATATTATACATATATATATAACACATATATAGATACATATATACATATATATATACATAGATATATAAATATATATAGAACATATATATACATATATTATAATAATATATACATATATATATACATATATATATTTGTATATATATATACATATATATTATGTATATATATATACATGTATATATATAGATATATATATATATAGAGGATGGATCAAATGAAAATCACTTTTATAAATGAAAACCATAAAAACCATTTTCAACAATTACTTTTTTATATATATGTTTCTATTTTATTAAAAAAGCGTATTTTTGTAATCTTACAATTAACATAAATATGGTAGTTTTAATTATATTTGATTAAATCCCTTCTATTGAGGTCAAGCAATTAAAGAAACCCAATCTCCCAGAAATACCAACCAATTCATCGTCACAAGCTCTGATTTCATATCTGAGTTCAAGAGTTACCGGAAAAAACCTTGACTTGATTTGCTGGAACCATTTACACCTGTGGTTGGTATTCTACTTGTTTGAATGATACATGTGACTTTAGTATTGATTTTGTAAACAAACATAGGTTTGAACATCCTCTGTTACTTTTGCTTTGATGACGGTGGCAGGCCCATGATTCTTAATGGATTGGATTTAAGATTTGCATGTAAGCTGACTCCATGTGTCATCTTTAATCCTTTAGCGATGCTAACCGGTAAGTAAGTGTAAATAGAGGTTTTGCCACACCTTTTCCCTTCCATCCACTCCTTGTCTTCAATGGTGACCTCAACGGAGACAAGCGAGAGGGAACTCGGCGATGAATACTAAATGGTGGCTAGCAACGCTCCTTTATTGATGGAGTGCAGATTGAAAGTGTCGGCGTGATAGCTAGTCATGGCGTGAGTTGTGACGATGGAGTGCAGAGAACTCTAGTGTTACATATATGTACCGATGTGTTGTTTTCTTATATGTAACTCTATTATTTTAATATTTATATAATTTTAATATGCATGTGTAAGTTTTTTGTTTACATATATGTACTTCTTTTTGTATAGTATACGTAAGTTGGACTTGTATTTGCACACACATATATAAACACATTTTTTAGGTTTTTCAATGGTTTTCGTTGTTACTATATTTTGTTACATGTATGTAAATGTGGTACGTATATGTAACTCCACTGTTACATATATGTACTTTTAAAAATGTTTTTAGCATTAAAAAATTATGGTTTTAAAGTATAAATGTGTAACTCATTCTGTTTTTTCATATAGGTTTGTTTAAAGTGATACACATATACGATAGTGTTCCATATACGTAACACACAATGTACACATCATAACACACATCGTTATGCATACGTAACATAATGTTACAAATGCATTAGTCATTTTCTTTAGTTTATTTACTTTTACAAGAGATGTGAGAGAAAATAAAGATGAAGAAAATTTAGGAATTTTGTTAATATACTTGTAGTTACCAAGTTAATGATTTTGTTTTGTTCTAATTTGCCCTTAATGCACATTTAAACACTAATAATGTTTTATTTAATTACTAATACATTAATCAATCTCAACCATAGATCAAAAAATCAATAGTGAAGAAATGGTTTTGTTGGTTTTTTATTATAATATGGTTTTCATTCGACACCCTCCCCATAAGATATATATATAACAATATTATAAAGTTATATATATATATATATATATATATATATATAATTTATATCTATATATATATATATATAATATAATATATAGATATATATATATATATGTATATTATATCTATATATATATATAACATAATCTTGGTTATTATAAATATTATTATTCATATAGTATGTATAATATATACATATATAATATACTATGATATAATATATAAATATATATATGTATATATATGTATATATGTATATATATATGTATATATATATATATATATGTATATATATACATATATGCAGGATCGTTGAAGGGTGTGAGTTACAACACAACAACACAAAGGAGATTAACCAAACTTTAATTAAGCAGTAAACTGGATTAACCAAGATAAGACACTAAGAACACAAGTAATGAAAGAGACAGAACACAAAGAACACAAGTATATGGTTTTCAAGAATGCAGTATATTGCTTTCTCTATGTTCTATTACAAGTGTTACAAAGCATAATAAAAGTTACAAGAACATGAGATACTTATACTACATCCTACAGCGCTATACTTTGAAAGCCAGCTGGATACAATTGACTAGACACAAACAAAATCAATTGTAGAGTCAAAAGGCAGATTGCCTTTTGACTTGTGACTATGACATGCCATAGCTCACATCCTTTTCTATTACAAAAAGGATAAAGTACATAAATTAGAAAGAATACAGACTCAAGACCTCAATGTACAGTTACCAAAAGCATGGACCTTATCACCAAACCATGTTAGTTGGTGACTTGCAGAGTGAGTTGCAGCAGAAAGATGTCCAGCTTTATGGAACAGTACATCAGATAAAGCATATGTTAAAAGTCTTCGGAAGAATCAATTGTCTTCATGAACTTGAAGCTTCGGAAGACTTATTTTGGCTCTTGAAGACTTCATCTTTGGCTTTGTTGATGTCTTGGCTTCGGAAGATTTCACACTAGAGTATTTTTTTGCACATGTGAAACTTCCGAAGCATTCCACTTCAATGCACTTGTGCAGCATACAGGAGAGACTAAAGATGTTTAGGTTGCATCAGCCTCTTCATTAATCTCTACAAACTCCCCCTAGGCTGATGCTACCAAAACACTTAGAAAACTTCAGATATTAACAGTCCTCATTAGGTGATCACCATTCCTTTCTTAGAAGTTGATCAGGATCCTTCAGGCTGTCAAAGTGTCTTCTCATGTCAAAGAGATCATGCAGAGGCAACTGAAACATATCTTGCCATGTATAAATGTCTTCAATGCCTTGATCTCTAATAACATGCCATCTTTCTGGATTTGTGGTGTATGTCCAAGACAAGATGGGTCTTCCTGATGCTAGAGGAGCTACTAAAGTTGGAGTTGGTTGAGCATCCTCTGGCTGCACACTCAGGTTGTTCTGATCATTCCTGAGGTTCAGAAGAGGATGCAGGCTTCTTCTTCTTCTTAGACTTTGGTTTAGAAGCCATCCTCTTCTTTCTCTTTCCAAATTTTAACTGAGAAGACTGGCCTGCAGCACCAGATTGATCTTCACTGTCTCTCTCAGTTGGGACTTCCTCTCTCTCAGGCTCAGAAGGAGAGGGAGGTTGACCCTGCTGTGGATCAGAAGATGAAGCTTGCTGAGCATTAGCAGGAGGTCCGGGTTGTGTTGTGTCTGTTTGTTCAACCTTAACCTCCACTTCAGGTGGGGCCTGACTTGGAGTGGAGTGTAAGTCAGTGAGCACTCCACTCTTGATCTTTGCTTGATTACCCTGATATGCTCATCCATAGTGGATAGAGACATGGGTCCAAGTCTCCTTCCGGAGAATCCATACAGCTTCAAGAAGCTCATCATCCTCTGCCTATCAGCAGACTTCTTCATGCTCTTTTGGATAATGGCTCTTGACTTTGCAGCTTCTTCCCTCATCTTCCTCTTTGTTGTCTTTCTTTCCTTGACTAGTTCAAGCTCAAGTTGTTTTAAATACTCAAACTCAACATAGTCATGAGGTAAGGGAAGGAGTGCATCTGCCTGATAGAGACCTGTGGCACTCAGGTAGTTAATCATCTTGATTTATCTTCTTCCTTATCTACCTGAGGTTCTTGTTGAACCACATCCTCTTGTTCAGGGCTTTCTTGAACTGGTGAGAGGGTAGGCATACCTCTATACAGTCTTTTTCTTTTTCTTTCTTCTTTGACTAGTACTAGGAGTTCTGTATCTTCTGCCTCCTTCTTCTCTCTTGACCTTTCTAGATCAACCAGCTCATTCAATTCATCCAAGGAGAGAGAAATGATATTATCTATGTCATAGTTCCTAGTCTGTAGATAGTTAATCCTGACTGCCCTTAACTCATCATTCTGAGTGTCTAGTCTAGGGGCAGCCCTGATTGCAGACTCCATGAGTCTTGGAGACTCAGTAGAGGAACATTCTCCCCTTAGCCTCCTTTTCCTCTACCTCTCCTCCTCCTCAATCTCCTCAGATGTCATTTTTCTTTTCCTTTGTCACTCACAGACCTTTGTGACTCAGGGTGGAGAGAGCTTAGGCTTTGGCCTTCATTGCTCATTGCAAATGAGCTCAGGCCAGAGAGAGGTTGTGAAGCACCTTCACCAGCAGGTGTCTCAGAAGGAATATGGATCTCTGCAGCAGTTGGAGATGATGAGACAGGGCTCTCAGGTTCTGTCATTGGGCCTTCAGTCAAGGTTTCCCCTATGAAGCTAATCTTAGGGTCTGCCTCAACATCCAGTTGACCGATGACATTGCCTGATTGCCTTAGTCTCATTCTTAGGCTGAACTCTGCAATGATCCTGTCTTGGATTCTTCTAGCCATTCTGTCAGCTTGTCTTGATTGGCTTGGGTTGACAAGTGGCATGTTGACTAGATCCAGACCTTCATAGTAGTTCAAGGTCTGAAAATTAAAAACTTCTTGCTGTCCTTGAACTCTTATGATGATGAGAGCCTTCCAGTTGTTGTCATACCTCCATCCAATGATGTGATTAAAGGATGATGAATGTGACATGGCTATTGGTATCCCATCCTCAAATAGACTCTGTATGAAGGAGTCTGTGTAGTCCACATCAATGTGATCTAGAGGAGGTTGCTGAGAATGCACAGTTGCAAGTGAGGATGGTGAGTCCTCAATGTCCATTCTCTCATAGGAACTCCCAGGTTCTGTGGCTGTAAAGACTTTCTCCCCCTTTTGGTAGCATCACCCACTTGCATAGGTGAGCTGGAGGATAGATCAATCACATCCACAAGTTCTTGTGTTCCTGGTTGAGCTCTCCTTAAGGGTCTCCCAGCTAGTTTTTCCTTAAGATATGAAATCTCAAGTTGTGATCATTGATCCTATTGTTTAAGGTAGTCACCTGAGATTCAAGGTGACTGACCTTTGAGACTAAATAGGTGCATGTTTTGGATAGTTGTTGCACCTTTAGTCTCAGATCCCCCTCATCTTCATCAGAAGAATCACTGGGGGTGGAGAAGATGGACCAGAGTCTTTTCTCTCATGACCAGTTCTTAGTTCTTGGCTACTGGATTTCCTTTGCTTACTGGCAGTCTCAGTTGAGATGTCAGCAGGCTGAGTTGCCATGGTTGAGGTCTTATTGATGTAATCACTTGCCGAAGTGAGAGCCTCTTCCATATGGACATCCTGAACAAGTTCAGAAGTGTCCACCTCAGTTGTAGGTGACTGATGTGGGATAGATGTAGGAGACTCAGGAGTATTCATCTCTCTTGGAGTAGGGGAAAGGAGAGAGACTCATTATACTCACTGAAACCTAGATCTTCATCAGTGTAGAAGTCAAGGTTGGGAATTGGTTGGTTGAGATCTATAGGCTGGGATGGTAACTGTCCCCTGAAGGTTGATCACTTGAGTGTTGAGACTCAGAGTGATGGCTTAGAGCAATAGGGCTAATGAGCTCATCAGGCTGAGCATGAGGAACCTCAGCACTGATTCTAGAAAAGATGGGAGTGGTCTGCTCCTTAGGAGAAATGGGAGCTCCAGTATCCACTTCTTCCAGTATGGGTGGGTATATGGGGCCTCCTCAGACTGAATAGTCTGAGCAGGGGTTCGTTTGGATTTTCTTTGGTAGGTGATGGATATTTGAGGCTGTGTAGGTGGTTGAAAAGCAGCAGGTGTGGGTTCAACACTAGCTTGTGCTGCTAGGTTGTCACCTTGAGCAATGAGCTCTAACATTTTGGGACTAGGGCTGTTTCTACCCCAGAGAATCCAACAGTGGACTTTCTCAATGTTTTAAAGATACCGGGCTTCATCTGTCCCAATTTAAGAGTGTTACATGTTTCCCTTAACTGTGAGCCCAGTTCACAGTTAAGAATGTACTGGACATATCTACGAAACATGTAGTACTCTAAGGAGTCTAAATTAGCAGCAAATTTGTATAAACAAATGAGAGTACCTGAATTTGACCCCTGAACCATTCCATGGACTATGAAGGAGAGATCTTCAGGAATCTGGTCCCATCCACCATGCTTGTTTGATAAGCTGTGAATGACCCACATGGAGCAGGAATCTCCATTTGGATGAGACCTTCCCTTTCTTGAAGGTCTTTACAGAGAAATCTCCCTTGTAGCCCATCTGCTCAAAGGAATGATTTACAGCTTCCTTTGGAAAGAACACCTCACCTTCTTCATCATCCAGCTGAAGATGTCGGTTGATGATGGCCGGAGTGATGAAGATTGTTCTCCCCTGCACTATGGCAGACAGTGCCTTCTCCCCGTCCATAATGACCTCTTGGCAGGTCTTCCAGAATTCAAGCAACTGATCCTCATAGAGGGGAGGATCAATGGTTAGGGAGGTGAAGTAGTGGGACAGAGACAAGAAACGGCAAACCTCTGAAATGAGGATCTTTCTCAGAGCATAAGAGAGCAACTTGATTGTGTTGTCTGTGTAGCTGCATGGTAAAGTTAGGATCATTTCTGTGAGCAAGGTTAGCCATGTGAGGTAGCTTAAGAATGAAGAAAGAAGAAAGAAAGAAATTTCAGAGAGAAAATTTTGGCTTTAGGTTTGGAGGAAGATCAGATGATAGAAGAGGGGGAAACCGTTGGTTCATATGAGAGAGAGGGATTTCAGATAAAGTTTAATGAAAGAGGATAAACTTTGAAATCCGGATGTCGGTCCCACCTCTGAAAAAGTAGTTTACTTTTTGCTCAAAAAGTAGTTTTCTTGGAAATCAACAAGCTTCCAAGGTAATTATCTTCGTAAGTTTTAATGAAAAAGCTTTCGAAGCTAAAATGACTTCGAAGAATTTCCTGAGAGTATTTGATGATTTTGCTTTGGAAGGAAAAATTATACTTGAGTGCTTTGTATAGAGATCAACAAAGCTTCCGAGAGTTAATTATTGCTTCGGAAGGAAAAGGTCCTTGAAAATAAGTGTCTAAGATAACTATTTAAGCTTCGGAAGATAAAATTGAAATTTCTTCCCAAGGTAAATTTCTTAGACAGTTAAATATTTTGAAGTGTGATTTTCTTCCGATGTTAAAATGCATAACTCCGAAGTATAAAATCATCAATTAATCTAAGGAAAGTCTTCAACCAAGAGAAAAACATGAGCTTATGAAGATGATAGACTAGACAACTTAGAACACACATTTTTTAAGAAATAATAAGAATTAGTTTTAAGAAAAATTTACTCAAGGTTGATCATCCCAATAGCTTATATTAGATATTTAAATCTTTGTTCATCAAAATCCTTTGTAAACAAATCAGCATATTGTTCATCTGTGTGAACCTTGACTAGTTTAATTAATCCCTTTTCATAATTATCTCTTATTAGATGATACCTGATATTGATGTGCTTTGTCCTTGAGTGCTGCACAGGGTTCTTTGTAATTGAGATAGCATTGTTGTTGTCTATGTGGATTGGAGTCTCCTTGAAATTTCCCATAGTCTAGCATTTGATTCTAAATCAAAGCACTGAGCACAGCAACTAGCGGCAGCAATGTATTCAGCTTCAGCAGTTGATGCAGAGACACAGGATTGTTTCTTGCATTGCCATGAGACAACCCTTCCACCAAGAAATTGACATCCCCAGATGTAGACTTTGCAGTCATATTGCAACCACCATAATCACTATCTGTATAAGCATACAGATTGAAGTTAGAATTCTTGGATACCATAGACCAAGTGTTATGCACCTTTTAGGTATCTTAGAATCCTTTTGACAGTGATAAGATGAGACATCTTAGGGTTGGCTTGATATCTTGCACAGATGCATGTAGCAAACATGATAGCAGGCCTACTAGCAGTAAGATACATAAGAGACCCAATCATAGCCCTGTATAAGTGTTGATCTACACACTCCCCCTCAAGATCAGGACCAAGGGAGTGATTTCTGGCTATGGGTGTCTTAGCAATCTTACAGTCAGTCATATGAACCTTTTGAGTATGTCTTGAACATACTTTGACTGACTTATGAAGATGCCATCTTTAACTTGCTTCACTTGAATTCCCAGAATGAAATTGAGTTCCCCCATGGCACTCATTTCAAATCTATCTTTCATCAGCTTCTCAAATTCTTTGCAGAGCTTTGGATTAGTTGAACCAAAGATGATGTCATCCAAATATACTTGAACTAGCAATATGTCTTTTCCTTGTCCTTTGATGAGAGAGTTCCATCTATAGTACCTCTCCTGTATCCATGTTTACAGAGATACTCAGATAGTGTCTCATACCACTTCCTGGGTGCCTGATGCAGCCCATAGAGAGCTTTGTCAAGCTTGCAGACATAATCAGAATGATCAGGATCTACAAAACCAGGTGGATGTTT
The DNA here is from genome assembly GCA_025506515.1 of Flaveria trinervia. NCBI lineage: Eukaryota > Viridiplantae > Streptophyta > Magnoliopsida > Asterales > Asteraceae > Flaveria > Flaveria trinervia. The sequence continues at coordinate 133,465 of JACCIX010001307.1, read as the reverse complement.
GACATAAACCTCTTCATCTATCACTCCATATAAGAAGGCACATTTCACATCAAGTTGAAAGACCTTGAAGTTCTTGGATGCAACAAATACCAGGAATATCCTAACAGCTTCTAATCTTGCCACTGGAGAAAGACATAAGTGTAGTCGATCCCTTCTTCTTGTGTGTATCCTTGAACAACCAGTCTAGCTTTGTTTTTGATGATAATGCCTCTATCATCCTTCTTGTTCCTAAACACCCATTTGGTTCCTATTGTAGTCTTCCCAGAAGGAAGAGGACAAAGGTTCCAAACTTTCTGTCTTTTGAATTGAAGCAGCTCTTGTTGCATAGCTTCAACCCAACTTCCATCCTTTAGAGCCTCCTCAACTTTCTTTGGCTCTATCTGGGATAAAAAACAAGAGTGAAGAAAAACATTTGCTTCATGGGTTTGTCCTCTTGTCTTTACCCCGGAGACAACATTTCCAATGATGTTTGTGTAGGATGAGACTTGTGGATCCTAAGCTGAGGAATCACAGCAAGTTGTTGAGAAAGATTTAAATTTGAAAAATTTAGATCTGGCATAGATGTTTCTCCCACCACATCAGCATATTTTTCAAGTGAAACTTGATCCAAGCAGTGTGTGACATCACTGATGTTCTCATCTATGGTGTGGTTAGTGGCATCAAGAAATCCTTGGTCATTGTCTCCATCACCATTGTTGTCTTCCATAGTTGAGGTGTTCTTATCTGGTTGTAGAGCCTTTGAGCTAGAATTTAAAGGCATACCAGATGTATCAGCTGAATTTGTCATTATTGTGCTGATAGAAACCTCATTTGTAGAAGTAGTTCCAACTGGAGCTGAAGATGTATGACTTGAAGGTATTCCTAGCTCAAATCTTGGGTGAGGATCACCTGTATTTAAATTTTCTGCAGATCCTGAAACATTCTCACAAGATTATTAAAACAGTTGGTAACTAAATCGAGATCAAATAGCCAATCTGGACCAGAACCAGCAACACATGGTGTGTGTTCATTGAAGGTCACATTGGCTAACTCCTCAACTATTCTACTTCTAAGATTGTACACTCTATAAGCCTTAGCTTGGGAAGAGTATCCAATATGTCCATCATCTGATTTCTCAGCGAACTTGGCAATTTGATCTTTGGTATTCAAGATGGTGCAAGGACATCCAAATGACCTGAGAATACCAATGAAAGGTTTTCTCTTGTGCCAAGTTCATGAGTCTTCCCATGAGTCTTAACTACTAAAACCCTGTTCTGCACATAGCAGGCAGTGTTGACTGCCTCTACCCAGAAGGTGATGGGCATTTAGAGTCAGACAGCATGGTTCTTGCAGCTTCAATCAGTGTCATGTTCTCCTCTCAGCAACACCATTTTGCTGAGGAGTCCTGGGAGCACTAAATTGTCTTCCAATACCCTTATCATCACAAATGTATCAAGGGTTTGATTCTTGAATTCTGTTCATTGATCACATCTTATGATTTTGACCTTGTGATCAGACTGATTCTCAATCTTAAGATGAAATTCTTCAGAACCTCAGGAGTCTCATCCTTAGTTCTAAGGAAAAAGACCCAAGTGAATCTTGTAAAATCATCTGCGATCACTAGACAGTATGAGGTCCTTCCTAAACTCATTACACCAGTGGGGCCAAAGAGATCCATATGTAACAAGTGTAGGGGTGTAGTGATGGAGTTCATTTCTTTAGGCTTATGAGATACCTATGTTGCTTCCCTTTCAGGCATGCAACACAGTGATCATCACTTGTAAACTCTTTCTTTGGCATTCCAGTTACCTTATCATGCTTAATCAATTTATTCATGTTCTTAAAGTTTACATGGCACATTCTTTTATGCCATAGGAAAGATTCATCACTATTGGCTTTAGATAGAAAGCATGAAACTTCTTCGGAGGGAGAGGTTTCTTGCAAGTCCATCTTTACATGTTTCCTTTCCTGGGGGCTCTAAGCAGATATGCTCATGAGGAATGACCACACCAGGCTTAAGAACAATGCACTCATGCTCAGTAAAGAGCATGTTATGACTCTGATCACAAAATTGAGATACACTCAGAAGATTGTATCCAAGCTCTTTAACAAAGTTTACCTTTTCAATGCTGAGCTTACCATTTGTGACCTTGCCCCTTCCTGAAATGTAACCACCTTCATCTCCTCCAAAAGCAACAGGTCATCCATCAATCCTTTCAAAGTTCTGGAGTAGTGACCTATTACCAGTCATGTGCCTGGAGCAGCCACTATCTATGATCCAAACATTTCTGTTTGTCTTCAGCTGTCCCTGTACAAAAGAGAATGATTAGTTACATCTGGAAACCCAATCCTTGCTTGTCTTGGGCTTATTTACAGAAGGTAATTCAATAGTGATAGATCCTATGGTTGTACTGAGAGGATCTTGAGCTGTTGTAGATGGAGAAATCTCAGTCACTTGGTCTTTCTTAACATCCACACCACCTTTGGAGTCTTGGACTTGACCTTCAAAACTTCGGAAGCTTGTGGAACATTGGAAGTTTTGATGACTGGTACTTCGGAAGATTCTGCAGACACTGCAGCAGATTTCAGTGCTTCGAAGAATTCCTTTCTTCCGAGACCAATATTTCTTCCGAAGGTAATTTTCCATTTCCCTTCTTTTTAGATTTGAGACTTCCGAAGGAAACTGGTTTTCCTTCTGAAGCCTGAATATTCTTGGAACTCTTTAAAGCCTTTGTTTTGGCCATGTGGACAGTACCTTTAGGATTGAAGGGACAATCCTTTGCAATGTGAGTAGTGCTGTCACACATAACACAATTCATCTTCTTATTCACAAGAGCATTTTTATGAGAATAAGACTGTTTTTGGTCACATCCCTTCTCCGCCTTCATCTTTACAGATGCTGAGACAGTCCTCTTGGGCTGAGGACTGTGCTTGGAGTTTGATGGTCCAGGCTGTGCAGCAGTGGTACACAGCAAATCAGTCTTCTTCTTGCTACTGAGATGAGTTGAACAAGAACCAGAACTCTTAGCAGAAGAGTTTTGGTTGATGTCTTCAGTCCCTACCACTTTAAACCCTGTAGAAATAAAAACTTGTTTCTGCTTAGAGTCAAAAGCAGCCTTGACCTCTTGAGCCTTCCTTGCCTTTCGTTTGCTCTTTCTGATCAAGTTCTTTCTCATGGACTTGGTCATCACAGTCTTCACTTTCTCCTCAGAAGGATAGGGGCCCTTCTTGGAATCCTCCTCTTCACTCTTAATAGAGGGATTCTTCACTATCTCTTCTTCATCCTCCTCACTCATAGGATCTATGAGAGGAAGCTCATCTTCACAAGTTCCACACCTAGCGGGTCTTACAGACAAGTTTGTGTATGGAGGAGCTATCTCATTTGATCCCAGTCCCTGTCTGTTTTGATAGCACACTTTGTTGTGTAGGGATGAGGATATCATGTTCTTAAAGGTCTCTTCTTCAAGAACATTCTTTTCTGCCCTGGCTTTGCTGATCACAAGCTCAGCCTAGCACTCAGTTAGCTTGGTTATGAGATCTTGAATTTGAGTTCTAAAATCTGTGTGTTCATGTTTTAGAACTGAAATGGTTTTCTCTAAGTCCTCTATTTTCAGCTTATAATCATTTTCAGACTTTCTAAAATCAGATTTTAAAATATTTAAGGACTCAATATCAGATCTCAATTCCAAGTTATAGGACTTGTACCTATTAACTTTAGCAATGCATTCAGGAGTACAGAGATGTTCCAATACCTTGGCTTCATCATGATCTGTCATCAGTGCTTGGTTTGGAGAAGCATCTTCCACCTGAAAGCTCCGGTCAAAGCCTCCTTCTTTAACAGCAATAGCAGCTTGCTGCTTTGACTTCTCATTATGAAGAGCTTTGTCAGTGTAGTTTGGTCTGGATTGTGTTTGGCCACCATTGGTTCTAGGTGCCTTACACTCTCTGGCAAAGTGGCCCATCAAGTTATAGTTGTAACACTTGACTTTGCCTTTGTCCAGTCCAAACTTTCCACCGGTTGCATTGCTTGGAAACTTCCTTCGAGTCCTCTTGTAGAACTTCTTGGCTCTGTTAGTGAGAAGAGCCATCTGCTGGACTATTTCCATGTACTCCAGATCATCTGGATGGATACAGTCCAAGTCTTCAAGAGTGAAAAGAGAGTTGCCACTGCTTTCATCAGAATACACAAATGCTTGAGAAGAGCTTGTCTCTTGGAATGGGCTTCCTTGAGTGTAGTTCTCCCTTGGTGTCTCTGGGAAGGTGATGAAAGGACCCTTGGGTGAGTTGTCAGGGTAGCATATAAGATGATGTTTGGGTTCTATGCTATCCCTTTCAACCACATGTAGGGCTGAACCCATTTGATTGTTGGAGTTGCCAGATGAACCTGCATGTTCATTTCCATCTGGTAGCCACTGAGAATCCCATATAACTCTGTCAAAGTGAGAGTTTTGAGATTTTCAGTTCTCTTGATCACCACACAGTAGTGTGTCCATTGCCTAGGAAGTGAGGACATGAACTTTCTTACAATGTCTCTATTCTCAAGAGCAACTCCTCCATCTAGTAGGGTATCCACAATCTCAACATACCTGAAGTATTACTGAGTCATGGTCTCACCTATTTTGAAGGTGAAGTTTTCAAACTGCTGCTTCAGGAGATCCTTCTTGTTCTCCTTGGCTTCAAACTGCTACACGTATAATATAATATATATATATATGATACGTATATATACATATATATACATATATCATACATATAATATATATATACATTTATATATATATAATACATATATATATATATACATACAATATATATTATATATATATATATATATATATACATAGTTATATATACATATTGACAGGATTAGTGATCTCAAGTTTGATGGATTAGAGTGTAACGTAGCGGAATAAGATCAAGAATTAGACAAACTATAGCAAGAATTTGATATTCGTATGCATTAAGAACAAATACGGTTATAACGAGAGAATATATTTCTGTGAAAAGGAATGTTTCAATTATATCAAATGTTTCTGCTCAATCATTCACTGATTACAATTAGGTTGACACTCCTTATATAGAGTGCAATCACTGCTGATATCACGGGATAGTGACATCTGGCAGATTTATTACAAAAATAACTAACACTTAACAAACTACTGAAATGTTCACAACTACTGAGAACATATCAGAGAGTGCTAAGCACAAATATAAAACTACTGAACTAAACTACTGAAACTAAACTACTGATTACAAAACTACTGAAAAGGGAAAATATAAAACTACTGAAAGAAAACCGTCACAACTACTGAAGAAGACCTCTTCAGCTGTTGTGACAACGTCTGATACTTGGTCTTCAGTACTTGTCTTCAGCACTTGTCTTCAGACTGTCTTCAGTACTTGTCTTTAGACTTTGTCTTCAGCATTGTGTCTTTCAGCACTTGTGTCTTCAGACTTTGTCTTCAGCACTTGTCTTCAGACTTTGTCTTCAGCACTTGTGTCTTCAGACTTTGTCTTCAGCACTTGTGTCTTCAGACTGTCTCAGCACTTGTGTCTTCAGACTTTGTCTTCAGCACTTATGTCTTCAGACTTTGTCTTCAGCACTTGTGTCTTCAGACTTTGTCTTCAGCACTTGTCTTCAGACTTTGTCTTCAGCACTTGTGTCTTCAGACTTTGTCTTCAGCACTTGTGTCTTCAGACTTTGTCTTCAGCACTTGTGTCTTCAGACTTTGTCTTCAGCCTTGTGTCTTCAGACTGTCTTCAGCTCTTGTGTCTTCAGCAGTTGTTGTGACGTCTGTGGGACTTAAAGGTTTTTCTGATCCAGCTCATTGGTTCTTTTGGTCCAAGAAACTCCCCCTGAACCAATGCAGCCAAAACCTTTAACTTTATTGAGGTCCCACTTATTGTTGGCAAAGACTTCTCTTGATCAGCTTCAGAGAATCGGATCAGCACAGGCTAGGAAGAGGTTTCTAATCATGTGTTTGGCTAAGTATGGAGGGGAACTCTGTTTTGGGGAATCTGGACATAGAGTTGTGATCCCAACCATGAAACCTACTTCCCATTTACGAGTCTGTAAGACTCACGAACATAGGCCTCAAGGAGAACAACCTGTTCCTCCTTGGAGAGTTCTTCTACTCCTCCTTCAAAGAAGAACTCTGGACCATAGTACTCAGATAGGTACTTTACAGTCCTGCCATTCTTCAACTCCACAGTAGTTATCTCCCTATAGACAAATTCATCAGGATGGGTGCCCTCAAGGAGTAACTGGAGCTCATTCTTCTTAATGTCTTCAAGCTTCTTATATAATAACCCCTTTTTGATCATCTTGTTTTCCAGTAAGTCTTGAGGGGTCATTTTTGATTGATGAGCCTTCTTGAATTCATCGAGTATTTCAAAAGGTGAGACTACAATGGCCAACATGATTGTAGAGTCTATTATTTTTCTAACTTGGCCATTGTATCTATGTGGAATGGATCTTTTGTGTATTCTAGAGCTCACCTTTGGTTCTGGCCATACTCTCACTCTTTCTTTTTGATACTGAAATGTGTGTCTGAGAGTGTACAGCCTCTGAGCATGCCCTTTCATGGCTTGTATAGATGATGACTGGGGAAATTCCTTGTCAACCATCTTCAGTAGTTGCGCTCTCGTGCTGCTTCTACTGTTCTTCATCTTCAATTTTGACTCTAACCATTTCCCTTTGTGAGTCAGGTGTGATCATGAGTTGACTCCTGGGTTCTGGTACCCTTAGAACAGCAGAGAGTGGCAGACTATCATCTTCATCATCTTCTTCTTCATCTTCTTCTATCCTCAGCACCCTTCTCCTCCTTCTAGGTGCATCAGTGGATGATGGTTGGGTTGTTTTTGTGGTAAAGGAATTGGTTTTTAGGGTTGAGGATGTTTGGATTTGAGTTTTGAGATTGGTTTGGAGATTTGAGGGGTAGGCTGTTTTTGAGTGGGTGATTGGGAAGGTTGTTCAAGCATTTTGGTTGTAAGTTTGGCTTTTGTGAGTTTTGCCATTTCAAGCCTTTTCCCAGCTCCAGCCTCATCAAGTGCTTCAATAATTATCCCCTTATGAAATTGCTCAGACAAACAGATTCTGGTGGCTATAGCCAGAATGCTGTCTCTGGTCCATGAACGAATCTCCATCAGTGATCTTCCTAAATATTTGGCTATGAATCGAATCATGATCTCCAATCTCTCTTTCTCCAGCACACTGTACCCAGCCTATCTGTTTTGGATTTCATTTACTTCCAACCTCCTGATCTCACTGTCTAGTTTGGCTGTATCAAAGTCTTGCTTGAAGAGTTGCTCAATGATTTTGTCCATGGATGGCTGTGTGCTTCATCTGCATCTTTTATCAGCTCCTCCAAGGATTTTTCTTCAGCATTCTTTTGATCACCAGCACTTTTCTTTCTTTTGTAAGTGATCAGTTGTTGTTCCTTTTCCTTCTCCAACTCCTTGGTTTTCTCTTGTGCCTTCTCATCGTCAGTTCTTTTACTTTTCTTTTCTTTCACTGCTGTACTCTCCCCCTTTTTGGATGCATTGGTTGTAGGGGTTTGTACCGCAGAAAGTTTCTTGTGCACAACATCATCAATGAGTGGTTGTAGACTTGAGGAGATCCTCTCATCAATGGCTTTATGAACAATGTCATTGATGATGGGAGTGATGAGAGGTAAGGATTGTTGGAATGCAGCAATCATCTGCTCAGGGGGGTTCCGTCCCTGAGAGATAGTGCCAAAGGCAGAGGCTGGAGGCTCAGTGAAGTGAGAGGGTGAAGTGTTTGGGGGACCTTCGAATGAAGGTGCCATCTGTGGGTTAGTAGGGGCAGATGGACTTACATCCTCAGACTTCTTGGCAAGCAGTTCTTGTAGTCTGCTTACCTCAGCCTCCAGGATGGTGTTGTGGGCTAGAACATCATAGAAAAACCTAGGTCATCATCAGCAAATGTTGAATCACCTGACCTCCTGCTTGTAGCAGGATGTACATGCACCGGGTGTAGACCAGTTTTAGCATGTGCCCCTTTTTCTTGGAACTGGGGACTCTGGATCTGGTGGTGGAAGCTGTGGGTTCCCTCTGCTTGGGCTTTAGCATTCGGGCAGCTTCTTTGAGAGTGAGGTCTGAGTTGTGCCTGGAGTATACCTTAGCCAAAACAGCTGGTGCAGGGACTCCAAGGCCAACTAATTCATTTAAAATAATGGCCATCAGAAACCTGGGATATAATAGCCAGCGGTTTGCCGTAGGTTTCTGAGCCAAGTTCTTTATTTCTAGAAACACGATTTCAGAGAAATTTAGCGGTTGGTTTTCTAGAATAGAATACAATACATGTTGCCATTGGGATGACATTTGATCCCAAGAGGATGTCTTTGAAGCTAAGCATACATTTACCATGTGAAAGATAAGTTTTTCAGCATCATGGAAATGTTTCTGCAGAATAGTTGTAGCCCGAAGATCACCTTCATACCCATTATTGATAAAGGACATATCCATTGTGCCCTTTGGGTATTCAGTCACAGTGATGGAGTCATGTAAGTGTAATGCCTGACGAATGATGTCGGTTGTAACAACCACTGGTTTCTGGTTGACGAGGGACCGAACAGAGATTTGGCCAATAGACTCATCAGTATGAAAAAAAACATTTGACCAGAATTGACTGAGAGATTCAGGGTAGATGGTCGGATTCAAGAGAAAGGTTGTGCGATATGGGGAATCCACCATTAGGTCAATGGCATTATCAAATTTGTTCCAGAAAGCCGACTTGGTAAGGTATGCAACGCAGTTGTGTCGTGGTTTTAGGCTCATGGTTGCCATTTTTGAAAGTATGAAGGTCAGAAGAATGGCTAATTTAACGTTTGAGAAAAAGACAGGTAATTATAGGGTTGGGATAGGAAAAGGCTGAAAGAAAACTACTGAAGGTTTTGGTGTGGTCATCAGCTGTTTGAAACTACTAATGACGTGGTATTAACCTTCAGAGGTTTAAAATGACTGACAGCGGTGGTGTTGTCATCAGTTGTTATAAAACAACTGAAGACTTGGTTTTGACCATCAGACGTTGAAACAGCTGAAGTCTTGGTGTTAACCATCAGTAGTTGTGAAACTACTGAAGGTCTTGGTTTTGACTTCAAATGACGTAAACTGAGGACTTGGTGTTTGTCATCAGTAGTTGTGAAACTACGGAAGACAGTGGTTTTGTCATCAGTTGTTGTAAACAACTGAAGACTTGGTGTTAGTCTTCAGTAGTTGTAAACTACTGAAGACATAGTTTTGGCTTCAGTTGTTTTAATGAAACAGTAGTTGTATAACGACTGAAGAGAAATTTCTCATCAGCTGTTTTCGTCAATTCATAGCTTTTCAGCTGTTTCAGTCTGACCTCCACACTTACACATCAGACTTAGATCTGAGTTTCAGATGTTTCATTGGTCATCAGTACTTATCTGCATTTCTGACATTAGTAGTTATAGCTACATCAGCTGTTGTGACTACATCAGCTGTTGTAACTACATCAACTGTTTTAACAAATAAAGTACTTGAGTACTGAGAAGTTACTTAAGCTCCAGTAGTTTTAAAAACTTCTGAAGGGAGGATAACTTCAGTACTTATATATGACAATAAATAAACTAATGATCATCAGTACTTGTGAGTTGAGATCATCAGTAGTTGTCACTTATTCTAGCTGCAGCATACCAAGCCTTAGCACTAGGTTTTGGAAAGTTGTGCTATCCAAGGGCTTAGTGAAAATTCTGCAAGCTCATCAGCACTAGGAACAAATTTTGGATCAATCAGACCTTTTTCAAAACAATCTCTCTAAAATGGTGTCTGATTTCAATATGTTTAGTCCTAGAGTGCCGGACAGGATTTTTGACAATACAAAGAGCTGAAGAGCTGTCCATTAACAATGGGGTCTTAGTCTCTGTTATGACCATAATCCAATAATTGGTTTTGAAGCCAGAGTACCTGAGATGTACAGCTTGCAGCAGCAATGTACTCTGCTTCAGCAGTTGATGTAGCAACTGAGGTCTGCTTCTTACTCTGCCAAGAAATCAAGAGTTGCCTAAGAATTGGCATCCTCCAGAAGTGGACTTTCTTGTCACTTACACCCTGCATAGTCACTTCAGAAAAAGCAACTAATTTACCAGAATGTCTAGTAGAATACCATAAACCTAGAGATGGAGTGCCTTGCAGATATCTAAAGATCCCCTTGACTGCAATCAAATGAGACTCCTTAGTGCAGCCTGAAATCTAGCACAAACACATGTAGCAAACATAATATCTGGTCTAGAAGCTGTTAAGTACATCAAGGACCCAATCATACATCTGTAAAGTGTTTCATCAACCACTTTACCTTTCTGATCTGTATCTAGTTGTGTGGTGTTGCACATGGAGTAGAACAGGGCTTACAGTTTTGTAAATCAAACTTTTCCAAAAGATCTTTTGTGTATTTGGACTGATGAATGAAAATTCCATCAGCCTTTTGTTTGATTTGCAAACCCAGAAAGAACTGTAATTCTCCCATGGCACTCATTTCAAACTTCTGTTGCATCAACTTTGTAAAGGCATCACACAACTGTGGATCAGAGGATGCAAAAATAATATCATCTACATAAATTTGAACAAGTAGCTTATGCTGATCCACCTTCTTAATAAATAAGGTTTTATCTATGGAGCCTCTAGTGAAATTATTTTGCAGAAGAAAGTTAGATAATGTCTCATACCAGGCTCTAGGAGCTTGTTTCAACCATAAAGAGCCTTATCAAGCTTGTTACCCATTATGGGTGTTTATTATCCTCAAAACCTGGTGGTTGACACACATAAACTTCTTCTTTTATTTACCATATAAAAATGCACTTTTAACATCCATTTGAAAAACTTTAAGATGGTGGAGTGCAGCATAGGCTAAGAACAATCTAATTGCCTCCAGTATGGCTACAGGGGCAAAGGTTTCATCATAATCAATACCTTCTTCTTGTGCAAAACCTGAACAACCAGTCTGGCCTTGTTATTAACAATAAGCCCATTTTCATCTGTTTTATTCCTAAACACCCATTTAGTGCCTATTGCACACTTACCTGGAGGTAGAGGAACCAGTTCCCACACTTACTGTTTCTTGAACTGAAGAAGCTCAAGCTGCATGGCTTCAACCCATCCATTGTCCCTTAAAGCAATGTGATAGTTCTTTGGCTCTTGCTGACTAATGAAGAGAGCATAGAAGCAGAAATTTGACAATTGACTTCTTGTTGACACGCCAACATTGATATCACCAATGATTTGAGACATAGGATGATTCTTCAGATCTTGGTACACAATAAGATTTGTGCAAGTGTTTGTAGCAGGCTCAGCAGCAATAGATGGTGATGGTGAAGCATTTCCTTGAAACCAATCAGTAGATGGTAATTCAAAGGAAGTTGAAGTTGTAGAAATCTCATCAGCATTTGTTGTGGATTGTGCTACTGGAGCTACAGGAACATCAGGTCTAGCTGAATCAGGCAGTTGATCACTAAACTTGAAAAGGTGATTACTGATATCATCATCATCAGTAACACCAGAGGGATGACTAGCTACAGAAGATGATGGATTCATATGATCTGCAACAGCAGGCAGTTGATAAGAAACATATTGCAGAATGTCCAGATCAAACAACTCCACAAGGTTTTGTGGAATTGTATCCTTAGGGGATTCATTGAACTTCACATGCAAGGTTTCTTCAACTATCTTTGTCCGACAGTTGAATACTCTGTAAGCCTTGCAAGTGGATGAATACCCAACAAAATACCCTGCATCCACCTTAGAATTAAACTTTTGGAGTTGATCTTTGTGTTGAGAATGTTAACAAGGACACCCAAATGCTCTAAAGAATGAAATCAAAGGGGCTAAATGATGTAAAACTTCATAAGGAGTTTTCATCAACCTCTAATTTACTAAGGCTCTATTTTGTACATAGCAGGCTGTATTGACAGCTTCAGCCCAAAAGGTTAGTGGCAGACCAGAATCAGCCAACATAGACCTTGCAGCTTCAATGAGGGTCCTGTTCTTTCTCTCCACTACTCCATTTTGCTCTGGAGTCCTTGGGATGCTATACTGCTTCTTGATTCCCTTTGACAAGTAAAACTCATCAAGAGTGTGGTTTCTAAATTCAGTACCATTGTCACTCCTCACACACTTAACGTAGGGAATACTGCTTCTCAACGTGTAACACAAAGTTCATAATGGACTGAGCAGCCTCATCCTTTGAAAGCAAGAAGAAAGTCCATACATATCTAGAGTAATCATCCACAATTACCAGACAGTATTTCTTCTTTGCCATACTCATTACCTTCACAGGACCAAAAAGATCCATGTGCAGTAGTTGTAAGCAGGCATTAGACTTGTATTCTTCTATGGGTGGGAATGAAACTTTATGTTGTTTCCCTTTTAAGCATGCAGTGTAGATTTCATCACAATTGAACTCCTTTATTGGAAGACCTCTACTAAACTCTTGTGGATCAGCTGATTCATGTTTTTGAGATTAACATGACCCAGCCTTCTATGCCACAGTTTAGATTCTTGGAGAGAGGCCTTGGAGAACAAGCATGGATAGCCTTTTAACTCAATTTTCTTTGACAGATCCAAGGCATATACTCTTCCTATCCTGTTGCCTTCAGGAGAGTATTATCATCCAGTACTTTGTCAATCAGGCTCAAAACGTTGGAAGACAGAATCCTACAGTTCTGGCTTGTGAAAAGAGCAACATGTCCTTTGTCACACATCTGACTGACACTCAACAGATTGTATTTGAGATTCTCCACATGGTTGACATCATCAAATCTAATATCTCCATTAGACACAAATTCCTTTCCAATGATGTAACCTTTAGCATCATTTCCAAATGAGACAAATCCCTTCTTTCCTTGAGAGTAATCATGAAAAGAGAGCTGCTCCCAGTCATGTGCATGGATCCTCCACTGTCCACATACCAGATGCTTCTTTGGCATGCTGAAGAACCCTGCAAAATCATAAGAAACTAGTTATCTTTGGAGACCCAAACCTTTTTGGTTTTGGGACTGACTTTATCAACAGATTTAACCATAGCTGTTTCTCATGATTAACAGCTGATGAAGATAGAGATGGTGCTGAAATAGATTTGGACCTGGAATTCCTTTTCAGTGGTTTGATCACAAGGGCTTCAAGTTGGTTAACTCTCCCCAACAGATGCTGAACCATCATAACAAGTTGTGTCTGATTTGAAGCTCGAGCTTTCAGTTCATTTGACACTCCAGAGCTTGTTTTTGATGAGTTCCTGTGACCCACCATTTCCTCCTTCTTAGATTTCACAGACTTAGTCTTATGTTTATCATGAGGAACAATATCAGCTGTCTTCTGATAAACCGCATCCTTCTTAGTGGATTTGGGTAAGGCCTTGGGTTTACCAGGTTGAGATGATTGTGGTACTCAAACTCAGTTTTCATTTTATTTATTTCTAGTTTAATGAGCTCATCCCTTTGGAGTTTTAAACCCTTTTTGTACCAACATTCATCAGATAGATGATTGAATTTACCACAAATTTCACATGGTTTATTCTTCATCTTGGACATCTCTACTGCTGAAGTGGAAACTACTGAAGGTGTGATCTTCAGTACTTTCCTCCTATCAGTACTAGGTACTAAAGGATTTGTAACAGCTGAAGACTGGTAATTCAACTGTTTTCCATCCGTCCTAATAGACCGATTGATGGATTCCTCAGCAGTTGTTAGTCCTTGTATTTCAACTGATTTGAAATGCTTTTCAGATGTTGGGTCTCTTTCAGTACTTGGGGTACATTGAGGAACAACATCTGAAGTACCCAGCTTCATATGAGTCTTAGTACTTAGACCATCAGTCAATTTATTTGCTGAGATCTTAACACTGGTTTCATTCTCTGATCTTAGATTATCATTGGAGAATGATTCACACGATAATGTGGTTTGGAGATTGCTTTCACTTTCAGACTTAACTATGGAGTTAGGAGTAAAGTCTGTTGGTGGAGCAGTATGGTTGTAACCAATACCAAACTTCACATTTGAAGCAGTTTGCTTGCTAAGAAACATTTCAAATCCCTTGCATGATGAGACCCAACGGTCACACTCAACTTGGGTCACTGCAAGTTTTTCTTTGAGACTCCTGTGGTCTTCCAGAATAACCTCTAGCTTGGCCTTTTCATCATTTAATTGGCATTTAAGCTTATAAATCCATCACTTTTATTGTTAAGAGCAGACTCATACTCAGCTTTTCTTTTGGAAATGGTTTTCTCAAACTCAAGTTTTTGATTTATTAATGTTACATTTGCCTCTCTAATAGAGACAAAGGCAGCTATGCATGATTCAGAACATAACTTGGCTTTAGCCTCTGAAGATACCTGAGTTACCTGTGAAGATGATGCATTTGAGTAGGAACCTCAGTAGACTCCAGGGCCATGAGAGCAAGATTTCCAAAAGGGTGTTCACCACCATGTTGACTAGCACCAGCATAGTATTGCTCAGTGTGACCAGACAAATTATCAGGTAAGCTACTCCAGTCAACGACTCCAGGTGTGAAGAAGCTGTGATGAGTTGTGATTGAGATGGAGATGGTTGAGGTTCTGGTAGTGCATGAGGTTGTGGTACTATAGGAGCTTGAACTTGATTTGACTGTGGCATATAATAGCGGGATAAGGATATGGCATTTGACCCTGAGGACAAAATATGCAGGAGATTGAGGGTGTGATGAATGACTAGAACCAGCAGAATGTTGCCCTTTGGATTGTGAATTGTTATTTGGAAAAGTCAAAAAGGGTGCAGAGGTGTTAGATCCAGTTGATCTACACTCTCTTGCAAAGTGTCCAAGCCTGTGGCATTTGTGACACTTCAACTTGCTCTTGTCAAAACCGACTTTGGTTTTGTCAGAGAGTCCAGGAAATTTCCTGCCAGTTCTCTTGTAGAATTTCTGAGATCTGATATTGATCAAGGCCATTTGGCTCAAAATATCCATCTCTTCTAAATCATCATCAGCAATGCCCTTCAAATCATCCATGATAAAGCATAGATTGTCACTATTATTACCAGAATGACAATCAACACTCACAAAGCATGATTAGAATTGTTTGAGGTGAAATCAATATGCTCATCATAGTGGCATTCTGATCCTACATACTCTGACTCATGACTTACCAAGGTAGTGTTTCCTGGTACAAAGTCATCAGTGAGCTTTCCAGATGATGACAATTTCATTTCTGTTCTATCTCTCTCTCAAATGTGAGCAATTTCCCATGGAGTTGGGTGAGAGATAGTTTGTCCAAATTTGCACTGGAGCGTAGGACAGAGTATATGTGTCCCATCTCTCAGGCAGTGATCTGAGAAATCTGTTATTCATCTGGCTATTGGTGTACTCATGTTTGACCATTTTTAATTCAGAGATCAAACAAGAGAACCGCTCAAACTGTTGAGTCAGTGTCTCACCCTTCCTATAAGAGAATGTCTCATATTGTTGGGCAAGGATTTCTCTATTATTTGCCAAGACCTCATCTGTTCCTCCAAATTGTTCTTTCAAGGCATTCAGAGGTCATGGGAGTTTCATAATGCATTAGCCCAGAATAGATTTCATTGGGCAGTGCCATGGCCAGAATTCCATGGGCTTTTGCATCAATCTCAAACAATTTCTTATCCCATCTGAGTATTGCTCCCTCCTCTTCGGAACCATTTGATTGGTTTCCGGGTTATTCACCATAGGCTTGTGTGGACCATGTACCACTGATTTCCAACAACCTGAGCTGTTAACAGACAGGTGATGGAGCATTCGTCGTTGCCATATGTTATACTCACTCCTAACCAGCATTGGAGGCTTGGTTGAGGAACCAGTATTGTGAGGATCATTGGAAGGAGTAGTCATATTAGGTCCAATACAATTTAATTCAAGCTTTTAAAAGAATTTACATAGACCACAACAGACTCAATGAAAACCAAGAATAAATCTCAGGATGAATGGCCAAAAACACAGAAAAT